>SNQJ01S0034553.1:15359-27322 GCA_010110895.2 Picea sitchensis
TGTAGGGAAATGAGTGCGAGAATTGGGGGGATTTGGGGGTGAATCCTCAGATAAGTCATCCAAGAACCATGGAGGCGTTGGAAGGGCTTCGGGTTCGAGAGAAATGACTTGAAGAATATCTAGTGACGAGGTAAGGTCAACCATCGATTATGTGGGTCTTTGAAGAAGGGTCAATTGGCATTGCCTGTATTCAATGTTCATAGGACACTGGTATGTAAAATGATATAAGGATTCACATAGACAGCACGGGCATCTCATATGTTCATTGACTGAAGTTGTGACATAATGGATGTCAGTGATTTTTGGTAGGGATGACATAGCTGGATTGGGTTCGCTCTGGAATATTTGGAGTACTGCAGCTAATGTCTACCAAAAGCGTGGAAGTGTTGGGCAATGGTGGGTATAATGGCCATATTCTGAACATATAGTGCAAGCGAACTTGGTTCGCAACCCTTTACTACTTGAATGAGGGGTGGTAGCGACAATATTGGCTATAGTGGCAAGTGTTGAGGGAGTTTGATTGAGTGGAATCAAATTCCGTAACTTTGGTAGAGATAGGCAGTTGTTGGTTTGGTGTCCATATTTCTCACATAGCGCACAAGGGGGTTGGACGCATGGGGGAAGTGGAGTTGTGGGCTCCTTCTTCTTTCTCCTGCCCCTAGCTATGGCAGGGGGGTAGTGAGTGGGGGTGTAGAGGGTATGGTGGGAGTGAGTATGGGAATCGTCATTGGGATTCCTTCCATTTGGGGGGGAAGGGATGGTCGAGGGACCATCTCGGGTGGATGTAAATACCAAACTGGAATTGCTAACACGATATTAGGGAGGGTAAGCATTGTGGCTACTTGGAAAGATTCGACACTAGGTGGAGGGTAAAAGAAGGGGATTTGAGTGATGGCTTGGGGAAATGTCTCCCAAACTGGGATATGGCCTTAGGGAGGGGTGAAATTGTGGACTGGCGGGGTCGACGAGTTCGTAGGAGGCTTGTGAGGGGGGAGTTCTGCGACTAGTGGGATGTCATATATGATATAAGCCTCACTAGGAGGAAGGGTATCCTCTATGTCAATTCCGTTAGATGATATAGTGCATACTTGATTAGAAGGATGAAGGAGCAGTCGTACCCCATGGTAAGTTCCTAATAATGATGGATCTTTGAAAATTATGGGACCCATTTCGATAAGTGGGTATGCTTCATGACTCGTGTGGATGAGAGGAAGAATGTTATCGATGTTGGCAGACGGGTTAGGCTCATAATGTGAGACTTGGTCAATGGTAATGATATTTCCATTGTGGGGGAATATCATTGTTCGAAAGACATAAGAGGCAACTTCCTTCATAGCGTACATGTAGCTACGACCGAACATGATATTATAATCGAGTGGGGCGTCGATAACTTCGATGTCGATGAGAATAGTCCTGCCCTCGAGTTCTACGGGGACATTTTGGAAGATCCCTTTAGGAGATGATGGTTGTCCGTCATAAGCTCATAAGGTAATGGCAGAAGGTATGAGTTCGGGGGAACCAAGTTTCTGCCATACAGATTTGGACATAATGTGTGTAGATGCACCTTCATCGATGATACACTGATGAACTTTGATGTTCCGTATTTTCACTGGGATTTGAAAAGCGATCAAAGAGGGAAGGCGAGGTTCTCCGCTGTCGAGATCAAAGGTAATGAGTTGAGTATATGCGGGGTTGACTGCCCCCAAGGTGGAAAGTAATGATTTTTGCTGAGTGGGACAAGTTTGAAGGACTTCTAAGACTGACATGGCAGCCGGGTATTGTGCTAAGTCATCAACCAAACTGTAATTATGAGCAGCCCTAGCCTGTGGGTTGTGGACATTCCTATGCAATGGGATGCGAGGGATGTGAAGAGGTGGTTCTGTGTTAGGGCAAGGGATCACCAATGGGGGTCCCATTAGTGCGGGGATTATCTCTAGAGGGATGGGAGGAGACTCAGCGAGTGTATGATACTGACGATTGCATGTTTGCAGAAGGATTTCTTCCTCACTAGTGAGGAGGATTGTGTGATCTGCTGGATTGTTTGGGTTGAGGTACTGTCCCACCTGAGTTGGGGGAGGATGCGTGTCCTGTTGGGTGTTTATCACACCTTGGTGTGGAATAGGATTCTATAGCATAGCAGGGGGGGTTGTTGCACGTATTATTGTGGGGTCTGCTGAGGGGTAGGCGGTGTTGGAGGATGGGGTAGACTGCCTGAGTCTTTCAGCCATTTGAAATCAATGATTTGGGGGCAATGATGAGTATAATGACCGAACTCACCACAAAGGGCACAAGGGAAGTTGGTTTTAACAGTTTTTTTATTTCTCCCTTGATGTCTGTTGTTATTACCCCCTTGGGGATTTTCATTCCCTTGGTTCTGGTTGCCCCCAACTAGTTGGTTTTGTTGGGGTTGATTCCCACCTTGGCCTGGGTTGTTATTGTTCCTGTTTCTGCCTTTATTTTTGGCATTGTTCGACGGATGGGTCGGATTTTCCGTATTCAGCTGTTTGAAATTTTGATATTGTTGAATGGGAGAGGGTTGAACAAAATTCACCCCAGCATGAGGATATGGGGGACCGGGAAATGGAAAGTATGGATTCTGTGGGGGTAATGATCTGTAAGGTACATAGGAAGGTGTGGTTATTTCGCTAGTAATATAAGCTGAGGTAGAGGGGGTACCAGAATTTGTTTGAATAGGTGGTTGTATGGGGGGTGCCAGCGGTGGCCCACTGATAGGTGGAGGCATAGCAATAGGGTATGCTTGTTGATAAGGGGATGGGGGGTAGTAAGAGGTGCCCCCATATGCCAGCGGGTATTGAGGTGTTCCATACATTGGTGGTTGTTGGGGTTGTGGACCATGGTGAGTGGTATTACCAATCATTCTGTCTACTGAGTGAGACATCCCATGTTTGTCTTGGCCAAATGGCACAGGTTTTGGAAGATCAGGAAATACAATGTATAAGTACCCTGACTATGAATAGATGAGGTTGTATTGTTGAGCCTTACTGATGGCTTCTTCTTTTGATTGAGGGAAGGTGGAAGCTGCATCCTTACCAAGGAGAGAGACAAGTGATATAAGAAACCAGTCAAGACACTGTTGTTTGGTGGTTTCCACTTTGCACAAACTACATCGCCTACGCTACTCGTGAATGTGATCAGCGATATGTGTGGATAAGGTTTGTTTGAAATTAGAGAGTAGTTCCATACCATTGTCATGGCAGATTGGTAATTGGAAGAAGGTCAAAAATTCTTTGGCCAAGGACTCAAAAGTCACATGGGACCCTGATTTTTCATCTACATACCATTTGGCTGATGGGCCAGTGAGTGTGTGTTGAAATAATTGCAGTCTGATGGAATCATCCATAATGTTGTTGGAAGAGCACCATAGGTGAAAATTCATGACATGGTTGGTAGGGTCATCTCCTGCCTTTCCTTCAAATTTGGTGATGTCTGAAGGTAGTTTGGTGGGCATTGTAGGCCATGTGGGGTCATGCAATATAGGATCATTGGTGAGTTTGCTTAGATATGGTATGTTAAGAGAGGCCAAATATGGCATCTGCAGTGGGGGGGAGGATTAGCTCCAACCATGGTGTAAGTGTGTTGTGAACCTGACCCTTGAGGGGGGCTAAGTGGGTTGGTACTTCCCCCTTGAGAGGAAGTTGCCCCCCCGCTTCCATTTAAAGGAGAGCGAGTGGATGGAGGACCTTGGGAAGTGGACCCAAGTAATGTGGAACCAAGCAAAGTTGATCCTAAGACAGTGGCACTTACCAGAGTGTGTGAAGGTGGTGTTGATGAGGTGGCAAGACTAGGAACTCCCCCTAAAATAGGGGAGAGGTTTAGTAAGCGTCTAGAATGACGGGGGTTATGTGGGTCCCCTATGATGTCCAACTAGCTTAGTGGATGTGTGAGAAAATGTAATGAGAGAAAGTAAACAAGAACCTTTGTTGCAAATTTTGAACTTTACACAATATATATATCCAAATCAAATTGTAGTCAGAAGGGCATCATACATAAAGTGGTTTGAAAAAGAAGCATATATGTGGATAAGTGGGTTCTATCCATGTGGGGAATCAAAGAAAACAAATTCTTGTGTCCTAAAAGACGTAACGTCCTTCCTCTCAAATAGAATTGGACCTTCCAATAGTACTCAACAGTGGGGTCTGAAGTCACTGGAAGAGAAACTAGTGAAGGATGAAATAATCAGTTATAATGAGGGGTAAAGGGAGCATATCCCAAAAGAGATGGTGATATTTCCCAATAGCCACACAAAATCCGATCAAGATGCAATTGCAACCCATAATTGCCACCTAGGTAGATGTCCTAAAATTTTGTCACTAGGTACCTCGGTCAAAGTGCGACATTTAGATTTTCGACCTCATAAATGGGTCACGGGTTGGATCCCCTCCAAGAGGTGGGTGCCTCAAGGGGGGACACACAAAACGACCAGACCTCAGCCTTAAACCCTTCATGGGTATCTCTCTGCCTTATGGTGTTAGGAACATTTGACTTGGAGGATTTTCAGTTCCCTATTTGACAACTTCTATGGTTTTGACAATGTGAGAACCAGATAACGGAAAGTTATTTGGATGCCTATCCCCGAAATCCTACCTAGACTAAAAAAATTCTTTTGGCACCTCCTGTGGAAGAAAACTTAGTGAGTTTTTAGAAAAAAATTAGATGTAGCTGTTTTGAGAGGTTGGGGGTGTGAACCAACCTCATTGAATTTAAATGGTAGTGGATAGTTTCGTCAAGAAAAGGATGGGGTGTTTCGGAATCCCTTTGGGGGAAATTTACTTTGACCTCCACATTTCAAGAAGAAGTTATGTGAGTGATAAGTGACTTTTGTGTGTGAATGAGTGAAAGTGTGCCAATTTTTAATGAATTAGGTGTCACCTTGCTGCATGTGGACTCCGCTTGGTCCTTACAAGTGTTGATTACCTAATTAACTAAGTGTCTTTGGTACAACTTTGTGTAATTCAAAAGTCCCTAGGAAGCTAGCATGTGGACATGTGGGTCTGTTACTATTCCTTTAACTCCCTATTGTGATTTAATCTAAGAAAAACTTTGAAACTATCCTAGATTGTGATCATGTGGGTGGGTATGTATGGGTCTGTTACTAAACCTTTAAACTTCCCTAGTGATTTGATCTAAGAAAGTAAATTTCAAGCACTATCCTATCTTTGTGACATGTGAGCATGTATGGGCCCGTTACAATCTTAAGATGTGTTTGAAAAAACAAACTGAGAGGAGTCCCAAGAAGGGTTGTTGTCCTCTCCTAAAGGTTTTAATCTTCTTAAGGGAGATGAAATTGTTTCTCAATCTTTTTCTGATTCTCAAGGTCGCTTGGAGTCGCGAGAGAAGAGCATAATAAGCGATTGTTATCCAACTTCTAGTTCCAATGCAAGTTAAATGTGATTAAAAATAATTTCCAACTTTATATTTTGAGTCAAAACAAGCCATCCATGTGGCAAAAATGAAAGCAAAAGAGGAAATAATGATTTTAACCCCCTACGTGCCTATGTGTTTTTTACTAACCCCTTTATATGAAGAGGGGACTAAGTGTGGTGTAGCTTTAAAACATGCTTGAAATCACTTTTAAGAAGGCTAAGGGCCTTCCCCACATCTCAAAAACTTTACAATGTGAATTTTTTGCACAGGTGCGCAGGTCTCAATGGAGACAGAGGCGCACAAAGTGCATGTGCGTAGACTGAAAAGAGTTAATGAGTGCACATGCGTAGAACAGATCTGTGATTTGGGCACATGTGTGCACGATGCACATCTGTGGGCCGCAAAACCCACGCACAAGTGACACACGATCGTGAATGAAAATTCCAGATGGAATTCTCTCAATTCACCTTGGAATTGGATGATTGGAAGGTCGACTTAGGCTGGTTAATGCACCTGCAAGTTAAATAAACCAAAAGAAGAGCTAGAAAAACCCAAATGGGGTAGGAAATTGATACCTTTCCCCGGTGGAGTTTCCAACCTGTTGTGCCTCTTTCGTCACCTTAGTGAGCAAAAAAGAGGTGCTTTCAAGCTTAGTTGGGTTTGCTAAGCAGGACAATTGCAAGGAAAAGGGTTAGAGAAAGAAATATAAAACAACAACTAAGAATTAAACTAAGAAATAAAACAACAACTAAATTAATGAACATAGGGACATAAGGACAAAAGAAACAATGAGACCCATGTCACCAATGATACGGATGATATTAGTGAAAGAAAACACTGAGAAGCAAGAGGACTGTGAGTCCCTTCTTCCTCCAAGGGAGGGCTCTTGGACCCCCACAAATAAGCTCTTCTTACAACTTTGAAAATGAAAATGAAAATGGTGAAATAATTCTTTGCTAATCCACTCAAGTGGTGAGATGGATTTCCCAATGCAATGATGCAAGTATACTCTTGGCAAGGATAGAAGATTATTCAAGAAAATAATGGCAGCATAACTTTGCTATGAATTCCTTGAAAAATGAAGTGTATCCATGGCCTTTTTATAACATTCCTTTGAGGTATTGTCCAACTAGTTTGTAGTGTGTAAAGAAGCTAATTAGGGCATTTATAGGTATTTGACAAGCCACCCAGTCGAATCCAGTCTAGATTTGAGTGTCAAATCAACTTGGAAGCTGAACCAGAAGTGGGTGGGAGGGCGACCACTCTCATAAATGCGTCGTTTCTCAAGTGCACGGATTTTTGCGACAACAGTCGTGCATCGTGCACATATGTGCAATTTCTGTGTTCCTATTTTGTGCATGTGAGCGCGCACCTAGTGTCTTCATAGCGCTCTTTAATTTTTTCACTAGTTGTATAGTTTTTTACCCTTTGGAAATGCTTTTGTGGTTATTCGGGTCCATGGGTGACCTCATAACTGTTTGACGATGCTGAATTCTTGTAACCATTTGCGAACGAAATTTCAGTGATAACATTTTGGTAATATAAAACATAATATTGTTTGCTAAGATGTTGAAAGTCTACTTTGTGCTCATGGAGCGTTGGTGTGCCAAAAAACATGCCAATGTAAAGTGAATAGAAGAAAGTTAGTCTTACATAGTGGGTTTTGTTTCTCAAAAAAACCAGAAACATCATCTGCCTAAAACATTTTTGATGCACAATCATCTCATCATAGACTATTTAAAATGACAAGAAAGAAAAGGTCCATGGTTAATTAGCTATTGCGAATTTATAAGGATCATGTTAAGCATATTCAGGGTACCAGGTAGTTGTTAAAGTTTAGCATGATCCCAAGGTCCAGTTTCTCAATCTACACCTTATGGTTGATTAATATGACCTCAGAAAGATCTTCCTTGTTAAATATGTTAGATGCAACTGTATCGATACCTTACAAGAATGATACAGAGTTGGTATTGGCAGTTGTCATCATACATTTTGTAGACTCTAGAGTAAAGTTTTCGAGGAGAAATTTTTTCCTATACATCTTATTCAGGATATTTTTTTACAGGGTGAGGATTATCTTAGTAATATGGAACACACTATTTGGAAAAGTCAGAGTGGAAGGAAATATGTCCCTTTATGAAAACACGTCCCTACATAAAGAAATAGGTCTTCAAGGGAAATATGATATTTTTACAAATAGAAGGACCATGCATCCATGTTTTGGAAACTATATGACGAGTTAGATTTTTCTTGCACAGTTTGAAATTGATAGAAAAAGAGATTCTCGTTAGGGTTTTCAACAAGTCTATCAATCAAATTCAATATATAAAATATTATCCAAGATTTGGAGGCAGATTTTGAAGACTTAAAGATGGACTAATTTCCAAATTTAGTCACCAAATCCACAAGAAAGAGACACCTAGAAGCAACTGGCAGTTGAGTGATGTATCAATATCCTTTCCATATTTGATGGGGTTTATTATAACCCTCCATCATTCGAGATCTTTTTGAGATCAAATTCCATTCTTTTAGGCACCTCTTAACAGTTAAAAGGCACAATTGGTAGTATATAGGGGCAGATGGTAGCCATATGTATAGGTGGCATCATCAAATTTACAACAAATCATTTCGCAAGCTAGTGCAGATATCAAGGCCAAAAAAAATGAACAGATGGCAGCTAAGTGGCAGTCAAATGAAAATTTGTTGAAAGAAAAGAAGGAGATTTGTCTACATCAACTTTAAGCAATTCGACACCTATTGCAACTACTTTAGTTTCAGTTTGTTTGAATTGATTTTTTTCCAGCAAACAATTTAAGAATTATTTTTTACTATTTAAGCACTGCTTTGTAATAGTTAGGGGTGGGGACCAAAGGAATCCATTCTTGGCTGGATGTAAGATTTATTAATTTTATCTAATGTAAAGGTACAGAAGTACAGGTTTCCCTAATACAAAGATTCTTTCCAATGTTATTATGTAGTCAATTTTTCTGTGTATGATCATTTCCCACTTCATAAATTCCATGTCATTCATTTCCTCTAGTGTTTGAAGATATTCTTTGGAATTCATTTATTAATGCTCCATTTCAATTATCTTTAAGTGTTTTATCATTTGGTTGTATGATTTGAATTCATCCTTCGATTCTCAATACATAGCATCCTACAGTCTTGCTTGTTTATTCAAAGAATTCACTTAACTTTGTGCTCTTCGTTTAATCAAATTGTTTCCTTTACTATGCTACCATATCTCATTAATTTTAAATATCTGCATAAAATCATTCACTTTGCCTTTGTCCCTTGGGAAGCCAATCACTAAGTCACTGACATAGATGAAATCATATTTTCAAGACTCCATGCCCAATGTTACTTCCTCTTCTGGTTGCCCTACCGAACCCCTTTTAAAAGAAATACAAAACATATTATATTGCAAAAATTGATCTCTGTGTGTTTATTGATGAATCCATTGAGATATTACCAGTCATCGGACATATGAGAGATCCCTCTCTGATTGTATAGGTCAGGGTACAATCTAAAGTTGGTTGAGATAGTTACCTTTGTGAGTTGCCTCCTCAGCCTAGGCAATTTACAGAGTGATAACAATCCCAAAATTGGATTTCACACTGTTACACATAAAAAATACTCACTTTGATAGTGTCACAAGTGTCGGCATTACAAAGGTTGCAAGTGTCGCATTTTGCTCACAAGTGTCGCAAGTGTCAAAGAAAGCATACTTACATGATGCCTATGTCATGCATGTAAACAACATTGGGAGGACACTTGGCACATGTCAAACACTTGATTTGGAAGAGAAGGAAATATTAACTGGTCTCATGAACCTTTTACCATCTGAAAACACTCAAAAAACTAAGTTTTGGAGGAGAGCGCTCCTCTATACCTCTTCTAAGAGTGTTGGCGCTCCCCTTACACTATCTGGGAGCGTTATAAAGCTTCTTTGGCCCTTCTAGAGGAGCTCTATTGATTTTAGGAGTGTTGGAGCCCCCCTTAAGCCTACTGGGGAGCGCTACAGCGCTCTAATGGCCCTTTTGAGGGAGCGCTACCTATTCTGGGCAATAGTTAAGTTGTTGAGATGAATGGGGGAAGGATCCTTTCATTCTTGGAAGGTAGTTGGATTCGAATCCCTAGTCCAGCCATGATCTTAGGGTGGATCCTCAACTGAAGGAGGAAAATCCTCAACTTTCCTAAGGATATCTCAAATGGATAAAGCCTCTCCAAGGCTATATAAGCAAGCTTTCTAATAGTGAAAGGGGACTGAAAAAAGGAGAATCACACCAAACTTATGATCTTATAAGATGATTTGGAAGCAAGAGACCTATGATTTCAGAGGGAGCAATTAATGAAGCTATCGTCATTTAGATCGTGGATCTTTTGAGCAAGGGGTAGACAAGGAGGACTTGACAAAACTGTTGCAATCCATCTACAATTGTAAGCAATGTTTTGTCCTCATTAATATAATTTGCTTGGCCTGTTTCTTTCTAATTCGTGTTCAATTTCACATGAATTTGTCTCTTTAGTAGATAGACCTATTTCAGACTAATCTTGATAGAGTAGGAAGTGGTCATACTTTGCTTGTCTACAGGGCTTATCGAAGAGCGAAAGATTGAGGCTCAACTCGGAGCGTGCAGGGACAAACACCGGTAAAAGGTACTTCTTTTCTCCTTCCTCCTCACACACTAGTCCACCTAGATCTAAAAGGAAGTCAGTGACCATGATAAGCACTTTCTGTCTTAGAGTTAAGAGTCTAGCTCTTTGAGGAGATCTACCTATTCGTAGGGAGATTTTCCTTCAACAGAAATTGGCGACTCCACTGGGGATTCGAGTCGAAACTTTTAGTTTTTATTTTTCCTCATAAGACCTTGTATTAACTAATTGTTTTCAGACCTTGTTCACCCCATTTATCTTATTGCACTTGCTGATTGACTCTTTACCCCATCACACTCAGCTTGCCTGTCAAAATTTGATCAAAATTTTGGGTTTTTGGACATTTTTATGAGTTTTTTTTAGCCTGGCGCCCCCTGCCCATGTTAGCAGAGAACCAACACTCCCTGGAAGTGTTATACAGAGATTTATAATGCTCTAGTGGCCCTTATACCAGAGCGCCAGCCCTTTTTTCCCAAAATCTCTTCAAAAATTCCATTTTTTGGAGGTCCAGACCCTGTTTCTTCACTTGCTGAGCTGCTTTGTGATTCAATGATTCTTCCTTTGACCTTTGACATGATTCCTATTGAGAAGTAAACACCTTTTTGTTCAGATTTTATGCCCTTCTTCATTATTTTTGAGTTTTTGTTGTTGAGAGCTTGAAATCGATCCGCTATTTTTTCCTCTCCTATCCGACTGAACGGGAACTCTAGTGAAGGACATCTGAAGTTTGTAACTCTTCTCATTTGGTTATTTGAGGTCATCTAATCCAATCTCTTTCTCCTTCCTTTTTCATTTTTGGTTTTCTTTCTCTTGTTTGATCGCAAAAAAAAAGGGTGTGTTGTTTGTGCGAAATCTACATATTCTTGTCTGAATCTCCTTGATCTGAAAGGGTAGTTGGCAGGAGAAATTTTGCATTGAATTGATTATCATTCGCATACAAACGACAAAAGTACATATTAATGATTAGTTTGCATATTAGTTTTCCTTTCTGAAATGTTGTAGCATCATATTGGATTTGAGAACAAAATTGATTGAGGGCATTCCTTATCAAGTGTTTGATAGTGAACACGACTCTTCCTCTTTCCCTTAAATATGTATTCATTGAAAAGAAACGATTTCTTATCACATTTCATGCATATTTTTGGGAATTGAGTCATCATTCCATCAGTTTCACTTTCGTACACCCTCTGAGTAAACAATGACCATTAAAATCAACGCTTAACTAAAATTTATTAGACTTTTTACATCTTTGTTAGCAAACCTACATTAGTTTAAGGTGTAGGGATTTGGAATAGGTTGAAAGGATAACTTTCCAAAGCTATCAAACAAACTCAGTATCTTGCGGTAGGGAGATTCAAATCAAATTTTCGTATTGGCTTGCTGGGATCCCCCTCTCACATAGGGGTTACGCATGAGGTCGCATTCGGGTAAGTTACAGAGATTATCCCTCCGTGGTTCAACTGTTTGTAGTGGTCGGATCGTATATTGGGGGTCATTGGAAGGTATACCCACGATTATGTGTGGGAGCCTTTCAAGTTGATTTCAGACTTGTTATCCTGCCCATACATTCTGAATGGACTATCAATTGTACCCGCCCAGGGGTTGACTATGAGTTGGCAACCTTAGTGGCCATAATCTTTAGGGTCTCACACAAGGTGACGGTGAAGGGAAGTCTCACCATACCTGGAACAGACATTGGTCAAACTCACTCGGGATCCTTGGAGGGTAAATCCACAATTACTACATGGAATCTTGCACCAAGGCGTAAGTTCATTAAGCAGGTCACCAACGTAACTGATCCACCCGCTCTATCCCCGCCCCTTCCTATTTTGATCTCGTGACGTTGGATTTCATCACCAACTAGTGGTTTCATCATAGGAAGGTTTGTTTGATTGTTTGCTTCTCAGATTCTTAGCATGTGT
>SNQJ01S0034553.1:41122-52749 GCA_010110895.2 Picea sitchensis
CCTGAAGGCTGAAGGAGCAGTGGCTATGCATGAGAAGGGCATATATCTATACATCTAAGTGAGAGCTCTATAGACTTTCTGTGAAAAAAATGAAGGTGAACTTTCGATGATCATGCCATAAGATATTAAGGGTTTGAAATATAGCTTTGTACTGCATATTTGATTGTCATGCATTCCGCCTGGATGGTTTAAGAGCCAAGAAGGCATCTTGATACAACATTTTCCGAGGTCCTAACTGATCCATGAAGTACACGGTACAGATCAGTTTTTGAAAACAGGAGTGCCAGCTTCTTCTTTTTCACATATTTCAATCAATGTGCAGGGATGTACTCATCATTAGCCGGTTTTTCAGCTTCTTTCTCCTGATCACAAAGTCCCCTAAATATCTGATGTGTACTGGACAGTCGTATAAGATATAAGGAGGTGTGATTTATTATCCAGAGGATAATCCTCTCAGCAAGAGTCTTTCAAGATAGGGTTAGTAGACCAGGCAAAGCTGCTTTCTACCCATTGATAACCTTTGAATATGAAATGTAAGTATCATTCTCCTTTTTCAGTGAATGTGAGGTACATTACTTACTGAAGATAGATAGATAGCATGCTCCCATGTCCTGGTCGCAATATTCCAATCAACGAAGATCGATGTTCTCAGCATGTGTTTCTGTAGAGTATAGAGTAGCTCCTTCTCTATCAACATATATTTCAACCGTTGGTACTAAGATATTTTCAGGATAGGTTTCCTAGCTTCCCCTTCTTCCAATAATGTTTCAATCAATCCATGTACTTAGCAGTTATTGAAGTTTAAAACAGTATCATACCAGTCTAGAAAGTATTGAACAGTGTTTTATAAGAGTTCAGAATTTGCCATGTATTGCACCAAAGCTGAGAGCAATTTCAGGTCGTGTCCTGCCAAGCATATCAGCCTTGATCTTTTTGGTCCTGCTGGTAGTTGTGAGGTTTCATACAAAGAACTCCGGGAGCCATCGCAGAGCTCTCATTCCCACTGTTGTTCCAAGGCCGGCAACCAGTCACTGCAACTGATCCCTAATGCTATGAGCTACGAAAATGGAAGAGCTTATAATGGATTTCAAGAGCCTAATCAACCTTGGCAGAAGCCCAAGACATTGGGGAGATTACAGGAGGAGGACCTTATAGGGCGTTTGGATGAATGCATCTCAGATGCCAACTCTGCTGATTATTCCACAATCGACTGCACTCTTTCTCTGGGAACACCGGCTTCAAGACGTACAAGTAACAAACAAGCGTTAACAAGCACCAAACCATGGACCTCTCCATTGATGGCAAGCAACATTGCGACTGATTCGTCAATGGATCGAAACGGGATTGGACCATCGGAATGTTCTACTCTCTACAGATGGAATAATGCAAGTTCAAACACCTCATTGGTACCTCTGGATTCCAGAAACATGAATTTTGTCAACAGAAAGCAGACCAATCTTGGGAAAAACTATGCAAACATCTTCAACCAACAAAGCATCTCCAATGTCCGGATGATCAATAAAGCTGGACGTAATGGATCAGAAAATGCAAGCTCTGCTGGAAGAAAATGTGCAAACTGCGACACTACCACCACACCTTTGTGGCGAAATGGTCCCAAGGGCCCCAAGGTAAGTGATTTTATTGTATTTTTCGTTTCTTTCTTGGGACTGGAATTTGTTTAATATAAGGTATTTCCTTTACAGTTTCCTCATCGTTTATCCAAATTTTAATTTGATTGAGTTCATGTTTATTACCAACAGTCTCTTTGCAATGCATGCGGAATCCGTTACAAAAAGGAGGAGAGACGCACTGCAGCATGCGCTGTTTCGGTATCTAGCACCGATCATCAAACAAAGAAGCACGGAAACGATATTCATGTTGATATATTTGAGAATAATTATGGTATACTCCAGCTTGGCACAGATGATACAAGCAAGGAAACAAGCTGTTTAACATGGCAGGGAAGCTGTGAATCCTCCATTCTTGCGCCTTCAATGGCGCAACAGCTGCAACGGCCAAAATCTAGGGCTATTGACTGCTCGTTCAATATGAATACTGAAAATATTCGAAGGCGGCCAACATCTGCAGCAGCAGAACCGGACCCGGAAGGAGGGCCTATATTGCTTTTAGGTCTGTCTGTCAATGATAACTAAAGCTCTCTGAAAAGCCGCAAAAGGTGTCTGCCATGACATGACTAGGAGCACGGTGAGCTTTCAATAAGGTCTGAAAAGATGCGACCATGCTGCTCTTTTTTGGTGTCTTGTCATGTCATATTCTGAAACGATCCCTCAGCATATATATTTTGTAAGCTTTTTAGCATGCATCGTCTGACTATGTGTATAGATTCTTTTTAGTTATATTGTTGCTTAGGACAGACACTCGAGGTATCATTGAGAACACGGTTAAATATGCGGGATTATACTTGATACACATTTCTTCAAATTTTGACGTTAAGGCTAGATATACACACTGCATTCATTTTAACATCATGAATTGAACAGCTGGTGTTTCTTCATCTGGCCACCTTGTTTTACAATAACCAGTTACACTTATGGTGATTCTTCAACCATGTTCGTAATGCTACAGTATACTCTGAATATATAACATTTATATGTGCAGTTTAAATCATATTCATATAACCTCTTATGAACTTAAATTTGACTGACCCTGAGCTGTAAAGCTAACTTATTTTCCCCTTTTATTGAATGTCAAACCCACTATCGTATGCAGTGATGACCTGATTCTGTTTTTTCATATCTAATAACTTCATGTTTTGTATTTTACTGTGATTTGTGAACAGAATTTTAAGTTGTGCCAATGATCATCTAGCTGTAAAATAAACCTGTAGTTTTCCACGAAGCTGAGATCTTAGGATAATCATGTTTTATATGTCTGAATGAGGCCTGGACTCAACATCATTCTCTCGTTAATTGTTAGAAGAAAGAAATGGTTGTTTTTGTCTGAAACGTAAAACCCTATAGTGCATAGTGCTTGTAGCATTTGTTGATGCAACGAGACAACGTTTTTGAACAAGAGAGAATGGCGAAGAATGCTGTTCAGTTCATCATATTAACACAGTGCTATAACTTTCTCTTATCATATTAACACAGTGCGTATCGTTCTCATTTTACCTTTGCTGTTAGCATTTTTCTTACATATCTTTGGTGACTAACCCTCCCAAAAAACCAGACAAAAATCTAAATGGGCCAATAGAGGAACTCACATTGCCATAAGGAAAAATCTTTTGCGGTTTTGATTTTAGCTTCATAGATTTTCCTTGAGATATTCAAAAGGTATTCCAAAGCCTTTTTGGAAGTTTTTGCATTTGTAATGTAAATGCGCTTGGAAGAGCTCTCGCATCCCATTGTTTCAATTGTTAAGCTGCTCCATGATACTTTCTATTTCACCAACTTGTTTGTACAAAACTTGCTCCTTCACAACATAAGGTCATTAATAATTTCATTCCATTCTTAAAATTACTACAAGCACACAAACCTCACTCATATAAGTTGATTGTTTTTCCCCAAAATGATAAAGATTGACTAATGATTAATTGTACAAGTACACAAACCTCACTCATATCATATAGGTTGATTGTTTTCCTAAAATGACAAAGAGTGACTAATGATCAATTTTTTCTACATTGTTTGTTCAAACATTTACCTATACTTTCTTTTTCCAAGTTTTGAAAGTGAGCCTCTTGTGGAAAAGAGTCACAACATACCATTGAACGAATAGCGAGTCTATTTTTCATAGGATTTTTGTCTAATCTAGTATCAACAAATCCAAAATTTAGATATTTTCAACAAATCCAAAATTTAGATATTTGGAATGTTTGTTTGTGAAAATCACACATTTAATGTGTACATATTGTTTTAATTAGGTGATGGCATGTCACCAATAACTATAACACTTATTTATTAATATTTTGAATGGCCTAGACATTTATGTTGTCCCATTTTGTACAACAAAGGATTTCTTATTTGTACATAATAAAATGAATTTATTATTCTATTTCATTGTCTACCATCATAAAATGTTACATTATTGATTAAATATAAGGATGATTTACATTCTTACAATGAACATATATGTAAGTAGTTGGTATATTTGTTTAAATGACACAACACATTAATGCAATGATTATATCCAAACACAATAATTGAAATATTAAAAACAATTTTATTATAATTTATTATTTTTTTTTATCATTAATTGAAATATTAAAAACAATTTTATTATAATTTATTACTTTTTTTTATCATTAATTGACATTTTGTAAAAACAAGCTACATTTGCATACCAACAATGTGGAAGAATTCATCATTGCAATATATCATTGTATTGTGTTCATTTGAACTAAACTACAAGGTTTATACATATTTATGCACCTGTGTAGTTTATACATGTTTACACATTAGTGTGAGAAAACTATAATAAAATCACTAGTGCCATTAATGACAACAAACACAAGTTTTTCTTCAATGATACCATTACCATTGTCGTTATTATTAAAAGAACTTATGGTGCACAATTTTTTATATGCACTAGTGCTTTTACGTATGATTTATGCACTAGTTCTTTCATGATATAAAATGTGCACCAAGGCTTCATAAAATATACAATACTCACCGGTGTGTATAGTAAATGTAGTGCAATGATGCACATTATTGATGTAAATTCCCTAGTTCTTTCAATATCCAAAATATGCACTAGGGAAATTAAAATATGTAGCATGTTGGACACAATGGTACGATATTGTCATTGATGCCAACAGGGTGTAGAAGAATCCAATATAAACCCAAAGCTCAGAAGGAAGAATGTTAATCGAAGCTCAAAAGAGATGACGTATTTGAAATAAAACAAGAGACATATTTCTGCGAGTAAAGAAATCCTTTTGTAAAGGATCGAGTTACAAGAGTCGTTCATTCTTATTTCAGGACAATCCAGGATCGTTAGATCGAGGTGAAGTCATAGGTTGGGAAGAATTAAATCTCAACTGTCAGATCTGAAGTAGGATCTTCAGATGATCTTTCCAACCCTTAGATCAAGGAGGGAATTTGGATGAATTCTCGACCATCCAATCAAGTTTAGTGGAAGGACAATGTAAGCCACAATATCCTGTAGTCTCGGATTAAAAGAACTCATGCAAACTGTTGATCTAAGATCTCCTCGGGAGAAATATGAGTTGTTGGATCAGGTGGTCAACTCTGGCTGACCACTCCAGTGAAAAGGAGTCTAAAACAAGTAAATTTATCCGAAGGCCAAAGCCCTGAAGTCACAAACTCCCATCAACCTTTGATCTAGAGTGAAAATATTGAAATCATCAAATCACAGTAAAGGAAATAAGGTGGTCAACTCTGGTGCTGACCACTTTGGCGAAAATGAGTCTAAAACATGTAAGTTTACCTGGAAGCTGAAGCCCCAAAGTCACAAACTCTCATCGATCATCAGATTAGAGGAAGAAGGTGGTCAACTCCAGCCTTGACCTACTCTGGCGATAAACAACTCAGATAAACCAAGAACTCCTAAACCCCAGAGTTCTGGAATAAGCAAAGGCCATAGGATCAAGACAGTTGAAAATATACGGTGGTATATCTATTCGACACTTCGACAATAATCGAAGTATGGTATAAAAGTGCCAAAACTCTCAAAGCCACGAAGTAAGACATGTGGCAGAAGACAAATATGACACATGGCCCAATCGGTTAGTGACATGTGTCAAGCTATAGTTGGCACATTAGGTATACGTAAGTCATGAATCAAGGTGACATGTGGTAACCACTGAGCTAGTGCCACGTCAATAGTGACATCATCAAGCTACATCACTCCAAGAGTACATCCTTTGGGGATATCCATCTTCTCCTACTGACAAAACTACCCGAAGCGTCGAAGGCCGAAGTCACGAATAACAAAATACCCAGAGAGCGAGAGCTCCTTTGTGCCTAAGTCTATTGTTCCAACTCTTGGACATACAAAGGTTATCAAGAAGGGCGTGTTGATACACCCTTCGACGGAATTTGCTCCAGAAGAGTGCGAAGACTGCAAAGGCCTGAATCCCAAAACGTCGAAGTCCTGAAATGAACGAGAACCATCAATCTCAAACGTGCAAATAAAACGTAACTGTCAATCTTGATAAGTGATTAAGAACTCATTTGGTTGAGCGCTTAGTCACCACCTATGGTAATATGGAATAAAGGTCCTAAAAGTGCGTATGTGCAAATTTTAACATACAGAGGAAGATTCTTTCCTCTGTCAGGAAGGAACTTTGAAACATACAGGATCTAGATTATGTTTTGATTGATAACAACTTATCAAATACATCCAATGCATTGGAAGGCTAATCGAAAAGTTCAAATATGATCTATTGGAGAACTGGGGACACAGGAGAAGCTTAAGAATAAAATAAAAATACATGAGATCGAATTAAAATAAATCTATCCATACCTGTGATCGATTTATGAAAATCCCTCTCAGCAAATTGAAAAGCTTTCACATTAATGTGTGAATAATAATAGAGGGAGATATTAATTCTAAATTAAAAGACAAACGTTATTACCGTTAATTTAAATGAAGAGGTGCAATGATCCAAACAAAGTGATACAATGCTTCAACACTCACACCAGTTGGAAGACTATATAAGCAAGAAAAAATGGTGAAGAAGAGGTGTCTCTGAAATCCAGATCAGAAAAGGAGAAGCAGATTCCAAAAAAAAAAACTAATGATACTTATGTAGTGAGGGTGGAAGGGAGGAGCAAGGAAGGATTCATATCCTTTACTAAGTAAAGTGTGAATAAAAGGGAGTTGGTTCTTCCTAGATTTGGTGCCCTAAAACCAAGGGAGTTGGTGTTTCCTAGGGCTGGTGCCAAAAAGACAAGGGAGTTGGTGCTTCCTAGGGTTGGTGCCCTAAAACAAGGGATTTGGTGCTTCCTAGGATTGGTTCCCTGAAGAAGGGGATTTGTGTCTCCTAGAGTTGGTGCTCTAAAAAGGATTGGTGTCCTTCACTATCTCAGATTATCCTTTATAAAACCTTGTAATTCCTGTTAATTATATTTATATAATTGATTTTAAATACAAGTCCATTATTGATCTTTGTGGTGATTAATAAAATAACAAAGTAATTGATAAATTGTTTAAAAAGAGGTAATGTTGATTCACCCCCCCCTCTCAGTATTTTCAACATAGCCTGCACTAACGATTAGTGTTGGTATTTTGACGAAGAAGTGCATATCAATACATTGTACATAGGTGCAATATAAACACGCGTACCACATTGGTGTGCTTTATCAATTTAAATGCACCATGTAAAAACCCTACACTAGAACCTTTGGCCACCAAGAATTTCTATTTATAGTGAAAATCTATTAGAACCTCCACTACCAATAACGAAGATTATTTTGATAATTTTTCACAATCTTGTAACACTAAAAACCTCCACAAAACATTCACTAGAACGTTTTTTTCCTTGTAGGGTCTAAATGCAAGCCATCCAACCATGAATAAATCCTCGGGACCTAAATGTCTTCATCAAGCACTTTGGTGGTCTTCATAGTCACATAAGAATGCAAGTTATGTTATTTAATCCTAAGACCATAATTAACAATAGGCATAATACATTGACTCTTCCAAGAAGAAGGGGAAACCAAATGGTTCAAAGTAGACAGGCCAACATTGAGCTTCCAATAAGGGTGAGAAGAAGAAGGGAAAAGGAAAAAATAAGAAGATTATTGCAATTGCATTTTTGCAAGGACCTTAATAACCATTATGACCATTGCGACATTGATGGTCTCACAAAAGAAAAAATTTGGAAACTACATCTAAAGTTGAATTGTAGGAGTTGCAATGTACATGCTCGATACATTAAATTTGAAAAGAAAAAGAGGCAACCAAATGGTTCAAAGGAGATAGATCAACATGGAGCTTCCAATAAGGAAGAGAAGAAGAAAGGAAAAAGAAAAAAAAATAAGATTGTAACCCTGTTGAACATGTGTGCAAGGACCTCAAGAACCACTATGGCCATTGTAATATTGATGGTCACACAAAAGAAAAATGTGGAAAACTACATCCAAAGTTGAATCCTAGGAGCCCGAAGAAACATAATTCCAAGAAGAAGAATATTCTAGTGGAAGCAAGAAAGGAGATAGAAAGTAGCTTGTATGTGGACAAAAAGATTTTTTGCACAAAAGTGTAGAAGGAGTTGAAACTAAGTAGCCTCCATTCCAAAAAGAAGAAGGACATGACAAAGTTGTTCCATATCAATATTTGAATAAAGAACAAATTGGATGTTTTGCTCAATTTTGGTTTATAGGAAAACCTCATTGTAAAGGACCTAGCAAGTAAACTTGGTTTAGAGATGCATAATCACCCTCATCCATACCTTTTGGATTGAATGAATAAGGATGTAGAATTAAAATCTACCAAGCAATGCAATCTTAGATTTGCTATCAGTGCAAATTTTATTGATGAAATAGAAGTTGATGTAGTGACTCTTAATGTCTATGATGTGGTGTTTGATAGCCCTTATATGTATATGAGGGATGATATGTTCATAAAAAGGGGAAAACAATATTGCCTAATCAAAGATAGTAAATTATTTATCATCAATGAACATAAGGGAAGTCTCAAAGATGGTAAATCGTTTATCATCAATGCACATAAGGGGAAATATAAGATATTTCTAGTGAGTGTACATAAACTAAAAGATTGATTAACTTAACTAAGAAGTATGTACTTTTATTTAGATAAAACCAAAAGGACACCAATTCTATAAGTGTGAAGGAATCCTTTCAAAGATGTATGAAAAAAAAAGTTGAAAATGGAAGAACTTTTGTAGGGATATAAAGACGTATTCCAAAATTAGAAAGGAATGCTACCCAAGAGGAAAGTGAAGTACACAATATAATTACTATAGGAATATCCTTTAACAAATATAGGATTGTACATGTAGTCCATATTAGAGTTGAATAAAAGTAGTGGAGGAATGGTTGGAACAAGGATACATAACGACAAGTACACCATGAGGTTTCCCGATCATATTAGTTACAAAGAAGGATGAGACTTGCTTTTTAAATCCTCCCTAGGGGTACAATAATATGGGGTGGGGAAGGGGCCATTAGAGTAATAATAGTGAAGGAAATTCAATGTAAGGTGGACTAGGTATACTTTTTTGTTATATTAAATAAGATACACTATGGTAGATAGTATTGAATAAATCTAATGTGGCATCATTAAACAAGGTCCACTAGATAGTTATGAAGTTGTTATGATTAGGGTTCTCTTGCTAGATATAAATAAGGATGAATTCCTCATTATGATGTGTGGAAGAATATTGTATTTCTACCTTATCTCATTGATCGACTGCCCAACCTTAAGAGGCAATTGAACAAGAGTGGGTTCCTTCCATAAAAGGATCATTGTAAGGTGTTTCCCTACATTGATTATATTTTTATATAATCAAGTATAGGGGATTTTCTATCTTATTCTTGGATATATTATATGTGATAAGATTTCTATATCTAAGGTGAATAACAATTGATATCAGAGTTCTTTTTTGGGCCCAAAAGAGAGATTTATTTTTCTATTTTGCTTGTTTTCAAAGGGAAAAATAGGGTTGCTACACTCAAATCAATTCAAGTAGATTTCTAAACATAATTGGTAAAAACTAACTATATATTTGAGTTTCTCTTGTAAAAACATCCAAGTTAAAAAACAAATCATCCAAATTAGAGTCCATAAAGTGAAGATATTGTTGATTTAAAATCAATTATTTTAGGGTTTTTTTGTGACATCCCTGTGGATTGTAAAGTACATATCTTTTGGTAGGTAGCTTAGATTACAACTAGATCAAAACCATTGAATAGAGGATATTTAGGGGTTTAATTTGATAATTATATGTTATCCTTATGATCAATATCTAGTGCACTATAGCCCTTGCAAATTTCCTCCCTCAAACCCTAAAAAAACTAAAGAATGGCAATGTTGAGGGACATGATATGGGAGGAAAATGAAAGAAAAAACATGCGGCAGAGACAATCAAGGAGACATTTGGTGAATTTAAGGAGAGCCTTGTCATTGAAAAAACATGTCATTTTCTCAATGAAAGGTATAACCCAGAAAGATATGCTTGGTATGAATTAGAGGATGATTGTGAGAACTAGTATATGGACAATTGTAATTTCTAGGAAAATAATTAGATCCAGCTTCTATTTGATGAGTCTACTCCAATTTATGTAGAGAACATTGTTGGATAAAGTCAAGAGTTACAACTACTAGTTTTCATCTTGCATATTTTCCAATTTTCAAAGGATGTCCACATGTAAGGTCCATATCCTACATTTTGCAATTATGTGGATGGATTTTTCGATATGGTTGGAACTATACATTAGGATCCATGTGACTATGGTAAGAATTTGGGGAACCACTCTTAGTCAAGTATTAATCTTAGGTATATTTAGTGGAGAACCAACATGAATACTTGGACACAGGACCCATATTTATAGATTAGTTCCTTGGATTGCTTCAATCTTGCAATCAACACTTATACATGGGACATATGTTACAATGGAGCTTCTTGGACTACTTTAGCATGGTGGATAACACTTGTACATGGGGCATGTGTCTCCTGGACTACTTCAGCATCATGGTCAACACTCATCCATGGGACCCTATTTTATGGTTGTACCTCCTCACAACTTCTTATGTCTTCTTGGGTTGACCTAGGTTTAGATTTGAACAAGTTTCCAACAAAACCATCTAAAACTATAGACCCTCCTGGTTAACCAAAAGGAAACCCCGCGCACAGGGTTCACAATGCAGTCTCACCCGAGATAGCTCTATGGGTGAATGAAATACCTAGGTGTTTGCAGTCTAGGAATGAGTGGGGATCTGGGAGTGTATTCTATCTTTCTTTATGCATTAAACTTGTTACTGATTCAGGTATTCCTAAGATTCATTGATCTTTAGCCTCATGCATGCATGTTAATACATCTATTTATTCATTCATTCATAAGATAATAATTAATAGAAAGTAAAGCATTCAAGAACCATCACACAGAACACAAGTTTTACCATGGTTCACCCACTCCTTGGGCTACGTCCACAAAAATATGGCTTCTCTACTCTTTTATTTAATCTGCAACAAAATCTTGCTCTGCACGCATTACATCTTCAATCATACAATCATGTTGAGGTTAATGAACCTCTGTGAGGTGGACTAGATCACACCAGGCTCCTCATCTTGTGATCTAACCCTCAAAATCTAGCTTATTCGACTCTTCTACAACTCAACAACTTTCAACAACAATTATCAACAACCTTTAGCCACTTAACCAACAATGACTAAATAAACCCCCAACCTAGACCTCCTAGGTTCTTATTTATACTATTTTACATGCTTATATCCATTACAATCCTTATCAAAAACCCTAACCCTAATATGGTTAGGTTTGTCTTCCTCCTCGCCACATGGTTTTTCCTTCTTTATCTGCATGTTTCTTTCTTTCCAGCTATTGCGCGTGCTCCAAAATTAGGTATTCCTTTCCAAAAATAGTTCTTTCCTCAAAATAGGCATGTGCCCAACAGTCCCCCAACAATGACATGTGGCTCGTCCCGAGCCACTCAGGTGATGT
>SNQJ01S0034554.1:0-13306 GCA_010110895.2 Picea sitchensis
CTCAAAGTTTTTACCGTTGAACTTATCTATCTCGATTCTAGATGAGCTCGCCATTCCTCTTACTTTACTCGAATCTCCACTGCAAAATCTCCCACTAAACTCAGGTTTATCACAAACCCAAGATAAACTTGATGTATCAAGACCGAGCCAAACCCTCAGCAACAAAGGCGTCCCTCTGAAGCCAAAAACATGCTCTGATACCACATGTAATTTTTAAACTTGCGAAGTAAAGCAATGCATATAGATTCTTAAGCAATACAGAAATTAATCAATGGCTCATACACAGAGTACACAGAGATTTTATACTGGAAACCCTCAACCGGGAAAACCTTTCTTCTTTTCATTATATCGAATTTCACCATTCGTCATTCAATATATACAATGTTTTTAGGTATTCCGTAGATACCAAAACCCTAATCCCTTAATCCGGGGTTAATTTACAAATCCGCTAAAAATAGCAAAATCCACTAAAAATAGCAAAATCCGCCAGATGCAGTTGTTGTATCTGACGCACCCACACACACACACATGCAAAGAATATAACACATACCCAACACTTATTCTGACAACAGACAAGTCCTCAATTTTTGTGCTTAATAGTTGCACCTTGTGCGATTTTTTGTCTACTAAAGCCTTGAAAATTGTGCATATCTTCAGCAGAAAGTTTGCCTCGATTTGAGTGCCCAACTCTTGTTGGACAACCCTCCTTTAATGTTGAAATTACTTGGGATGTGTGCCTCCTTCCCTCCTTGGGATTCGTGCTTTTCTCTTGTGTTACTACTCTTTCCTCTAGCTCGACTCTCTAGGAATTTGTGTCTCTTCAACTTACTCTCACACTCTCCTCAAAAGGTGTGCCCCATCTGCCCTCTAGTATTCATTTTATTACTCATTAATGAGTAACTCCTCTGACCCTTAGTCTCCCTTGAGTGACTCTTCACCTTCCCTTGAGATCAACGGTCACGAATTAATCGTCCGTTGAGTTCACTTAAAACACTTAAGTGGCCCACTTTTCATAAAGTCACTTTTACCCATCAAATATTAAAAGGCTCAACTTGACTTTATAAAATCACTTCATAAAGTCACTTTATGAAATTACTTCATAAAGTTCACTAGAGAGAGTTATTTGCTCGGACTCTTTCTTAGGCGCAATAGATGAAAAAGTACCATGGAGCTATCAAAATCTAACAGCTAACAAAGATTTGAAGGCTTCCCATGGCCACCAATGAACTTGGGAAGCTCCAAGTTCACCCGATAGCCACTTTAAAATATTTCAATTGCTTATAAGTATGATCTATTGTTAGATGAAGATAATTTAAGTTGCAATCTAGAAAGTAAGTTTGCCTCCATCTTAGGTGGCTTTTTGTTAATGCAAAGGTGAAACACATTGATTTCTAGGGTTTGCTAGTTGCCCAAGCTAGTGATTTGCCTCTTAAAGGCCAAATTATTGAGTTGGGAGGCCAGAAAGCATCTGAAGTCAATGATTGAGCCTTTAGGTTTGAAGTGGACAAAATTTTCTATTTTGAGTTGGAAAAAAGCATCTTGCACTTGTTATTTTTGGGTAATTAACTAATGAAAATCCTCTACATCCTCAATCACTGGATTGAGAGGCCAACATGTTCTCAAACCCATTGATTGAGCTTCCTTGTATGCTAAACTCAATGATTTATCTCAAAATGGAAAATCAATGACCTTCCAAAGTGAGCAATTGAGCTCTCTTGCCCTGGAACTTAGCAATTTTCATCATTGAGGTAAATCACTCACTTCAACAAGTAGGGGACCTTTCATAATTTGTGATTGACCTCTTAGTTCCTCAAGCCAACAATTTGTCATTTTCCTCAACTTAGCCAACCTTTATTTGAATGTAACTCCCAGTTCAAGGTGTCACGCAAAGAATTTCACCTTCTTAAGGTTGCACAGTATCCTTTTCTCCTAGATTCTCTCTTTCATGCATTCAAGCATCCTCCACGTTGCTTTCTTGTTGTTCCTTTATCCTTATCCATCGATTTTATAAGTTTGGAGTTGTCCAAAGCTATCTCATCTAGCATGTAAGGTATTTGTTCATCCTAGAGTGATGTATAGTGCCTTATAAGCTAATTAACAATGTTTCCCCTTTGAAAAATTGATTTATAGGGTCCTTTGATGTGTTTAGCTTCCCAACACTGCATCTATGGTTTTTCATGGTTGCCTTGTAGTTTTATGTTTCATATCGACAAGATTCGATCTCTAGGTGAGTGTTCCTATTCTCAAATTCTCAAATTGAGGGCACTTAGCTCTTGGTTGTCCAGAGCTTTCCAATCAACTAACAAATTGATTATGTGATATTGCAATCACCAAAGAAGTGTCAAATAGAACTAGGTTTGTTGGTTAGAAAGTTTCACTCAATTTTAGAGTATGGAGCTTTGTTGAGAAGAAGGATTAAAATCTTTGGTATTAGCTAGCTGCTCAAGGTCTCCATTCTTTTTACTTGGCCCAAATCCTCTTCTTTCATTTTCCATAGCCTTTCCTTTCTTGACAAAGATAGAAAATAAATAAATAAATAAAAACTCATAGTTTTATATCACCTCATTGCATAAGCTTTCGTGGGTTGTCCTTTTTGAAATAATAAGAACCACAAAAGATTTGGCTCAGGTTTGATCATTGTGTTGGATGTTTTGATCCTATGCCTTGATGGGTTTATGAAAAAACGAAAGTAAAAATAGCTTGTGTGACTTGAGTATACCATCGTCTTTCTTGCATTGAAGGAATGAAGTGTGTGAGATTTATTGAATAAGAATGATATCACTTGCACTAAAATCATAACAAGTTTGACAATGCCATGTTCCTATTTACAATAGTATTGTCTTTGAATGGTGCATGTGCCTTCCCTTTGCTAAATGACCTTTTCTCTTGCTCACTAGTGAAAGGAGTGGTTTTAAGAATGAATCATATTATTTCTTACAAATTTCATTACGGCAAGAAAGTCAAAAGGAGTAAAAAAATCAACGGAGTGGAATTTTAAGTTTACATTAAAATAATGGTTTATGAACTTACTTTAATGCTTAAATGGCTAGATTAGTCTTATGATTTGATTAGCAAGTGCCATCTGGAAAGCTTGAATATCATTTGATAACGCCTCAAACTGTCCCTTGCTACTTTGGATGAACCATATACTCAAACAAAATGTTACTTCATTTTACTAAATACTTAAGCAGTATTTGCCTCTTGATCTTTTAAACATTAAATGCCTTAATGCATGTTTTTTATACTAGCATGGAGGAAAGAATGAACATTTTTTTCCTGCACCAAAGACCATCACTATAGTGTGTTGAAGGCTAAGTGTTTTGATTTGATCATGAACATGAATCGTCAAGATGAGTTGTTGGGATTAATACCTCATACTCTTTGAACATATTGCTTTCAATTTGTGAAATCGCTATGATGCTTCAATATTACAAAAAATGCATTTGGTGATGGGCAAAAAAGCATCATCATAACCTCATTGGTAATGGTCAAAAGGGCCTCCACGAAAAAATTGAGCATTGCCAAAAGTAAAGGAGATATAGTGATGATCATGGTTCATCGGCAATAAACCTTATGGTGACGATCAATCACTGTCAATGTTTCCTATGAACAATAGTGGCATGCCTTTAACAACCCTCACTATTGATGCATATATAGTGAAGGTCAATGATCGTCTCCATTTCCTAAGAATAATGGTGACTTTTAGTGATGGACCTTTAATGACCCTCACTATTACTACATACATGGTGACAATCAATGACCATCACCATTTCCTATGAACAATGGTGACCTTTGTGACAGGCCTTTAATTATCCTCAATATTGATGCATATATGGTGGCAATCAATGACCGTCACTATTTCCTATGAACAATAATGATGGGTGAAAATGCTCCCGCCACCAAAAGACGACTGTCATCAAAGGCACCATCAACAAAAGTCATAGAGATACATTGATGGTAAGTGATCGCCACCAATAATAGCTTATGGTGACAGTTAATGATCGTCACCATTAGTGTTGCCAAAATCACCAACAATAACGGTCTTTTCATCCTCATGGCTTCTTCAACACCTGCTTGGCCTTCACTTCCCTCTTCCTACGAGCTGCCAATTCTTGCAGATCACTGGGATGGCAATTTCAGCAAAGGAAATTCTTCACTTGGGAAAATCTAGGGTTTCAGGACTTTCTTTTTTTCAGTTTTTTCAGCCAAATAAGAGAATTCACATGTGTGAGGAGAGAAGAGGAAGAGGGCCGCATGTGTGGAGTTGTACAGTGCGTACAGCAGGTCGTACCACACATGTGACCATATAGCAGAAGCAGCACCAGAAAACAAGCCGCACGTGTGAGCCATACAGTCCATACGGCACGTGCGGATCGTACCAGTGACATCAGCAGGTCGTACAGAACTACAAGGTGACATCAGCTAGGGTTTGCAGCAGGTTTGCAAGTTGGAAGTTTTTCCAGGATTTTTGTTAAATTTATAATTTACCAGGAGCATTGTTTTTATCCTCGGAATTTTTCAATCAGAAAATTTTACAAAACATAAATTTTGTGTCTCTTGTGCATGGATGATGTCTCTTTAATCTTTTTGCTTCCGCTATAATTTTCTTTCATAATTTCCGTGTAAAATTATTCAATGATAATAGCCCTAGTTTACTGTTTGAGGTCACTTCAAAGTAATTTTCAGATCTGAAATTGAATGCATTGAATTTCCTTGAAAAATTGACACATATCAATGATGACTTGACTAGGAGGTCATACATTACAAAATAGGGAGATCAATTGATTTGCATGTTATGATGTATAATCTACGATTGTACTCAGTTGTGCGGCAATGTAGAGAAGATGCATTTTCCAAAAATTCTCAGATTAATCATTCTATGAATCTCAACATTTCAATGGACTTGAATGTTGGTAGTTCTATGAATCCAAGCTTGTCTGACATTTAAAGTTCTATTCATGTGGACAAGTAGCAAAGCATTTGCATCAAGTCTTGCAAAACCAATGAGAAAACACAACACCAACAGCCCCTGTTGAAAAAAGCAAAGTAGGGTTGAATTCTCAATCTCACCAGCTCAAGTTCAAAATCGAAGCAAAGCACGAGATCATTCTAAATGAAATGAGGTCAAGATTAGAAGGAAATTCAAACACCATAAAGAATTATTTTATAGTATGCAATATTAACAACTTGAAGGTATGAGGCCATAATACCCAACAATTGTAGACATAGAATCGTCCCCCCTGCCACAACTCTACAAAACCTTTGCAACACAAAAAATCTACATGTGCCCTTTAATCCTCATCCAATAGAATATCATTGGATTTCACGTCTTTGCGAATAATGTATGGCACATAATCATGAGGAAGATGTGCCTAGCCCTAAGCTACTCCAAGTGCAATCTTGTATGCCAATCAACACCAGCCTTATGCCCATGAAGTAGCTCCCCCTATCTCTCATTAGGAATATACTCATAGACCAACAAATTGGAATCATTATCATTGCAACAACAACATCGTTGGTATATGCATGATCCACTCCAATGTGTCCACCTCTACTTTGAAACCATTGTTATTGGTAGCATCACTTTTATTACTCCAAAGCCTCTTGATGGCATCTAATTGACAATTGCTCAATGTGGCCTTGTAAACTCTGCTCGCCCCCATCAACATATCTTCATCCAAGCAATCTAGAATTTCATATTCATTGAACCCCAAAAGTTAGCATCCTGTCCTCAGACTTTTTCCTCCCTTTACTTGCAAAGTTTTGGTCCCTTATGTAAAACCATGCAAGTCCAAGTACAAAAATAATGAGACAATGGAAACAATGAATGAAGTGGCCACCTCCAATCTATCGCTTAGCCCTTTCATTATTGTGTTCTTAAGAGTTGGAGTTGGTGCCATTAAAGGCCTCATGATTGCATTTCTCATGATATCCCGAAAAACTCTTTTCATAAACAAACTTCCCATTCTGGAGCATAGGAGGAGGTGTGCTTAGTGCATGCTCATAAATTGAATGGAGAAAGAGGAGTCATTCCCCTATTGTGGGATCATAGAGCAGCGCTCCATGAGGAGATAGGAATGGATGGAAACATGCTGAAACTAGCTGAATAACTAGTTATGAAACTTGTAATTGAACAAAAAAATTCAACAAAATAACTTTACCCTGTGACTTGATAAAATCTATTGCCTGTCTAATTTTAGGGGCTTGTTAGGGTTCTAATAGAGAAAATGTAGCCATCCTTTTTTGTTTTATATTTTTTTCTTTAATAAATTATTTTATTAGGGAATAGAAAGATCCTTACTTGAAAAATATGTCAGTTAGAACAGCTACGTTGACTAATACAAAAATATATGTACTAATGTTGGCTATAACGATTAATTTCAGCTCTTGCAACAAGTAGAGATGTCAGCTAATTGCCTGAAGAAAGATCAAACTTACATACATAGTCTTATGTAATTTTTACTAATACAGATGCAGCACTCACTGTTATAATTACTTGCTCAAGAGAGCTCAAACCCCAAACTCTGTCGTGGATGAGGAGGTTGGCAGGGTCTTAGTTGACATAGGTCGTTCCATATGCAGAGATTCTAAAAATGCAAAGACAGCTGATCTATACTGGCATGTTAAGGAAGAGGTTGCCTCTAACATTGGAAAGCAAGAAGCTAATCATGTTCTGGAAAAGTTAGATCAGCTACGAAGCAAATACGATGCCTTTATCAATGCTATTCTCACCTTGGATGAGGAGGACAATGGAGAGGAAGACATAGCTGAAAAGGAAGCCCATGATGCTGCTATTGAAGGTCTGGAGGCTAGAACCACATCAAATCCCATCGTCCTGGACACTGAATGCAGGAATGATATACAGGCCTACTCCATTTCCTTCTGTTTATATGAATACTATTGTTTTATTTTTAGGCTTTAGGGCTTACAAGCCAGCTAGTATAAGGATTACTTCTACTGCTACTTTTATGCATGTTAGTGACATGGGATGACATATCTCACAGTATGACATGAATTCCATGATCCATCTATGCAAGTTCATAATCATACTTGATGAAAACCTCCTTGTGATTGAATTGAAGTGACTTAGCCAATGAAAGGTGTTACTATGATATTTTGCTACCGATGTAAATATCAAAATTTTAAGGTTTTTCTTGGCCACAATTATAACCCCATAATAACATGAACAATAAAAAATATTACCGTACACCTAAAAGCTATTGAGATTGTGGTCTGCATCAAGCTTGAAAAACACACAAACCCATGTACGAGGCATGACAAAGGATTCTTGGTATCAGTGAAAATCAGTGGAAGAACTAGATTGTTGGATAAATGAGGAAGACAAGACAAAATACACGAAAGGTTATGGAAAAGGGCTACTTGAAAGCATCATACTGAAAGGGTATATCTATTTCTGACTTCACTGATATTAGATTAATAATAGTTCTTACAGTGTGGATGTATCTTCAACTACTACAATAAATTTGTACTATTGGTGCAGTCCTTTGCTTTACACCTCAAATAATTGAATACTCTAGACTTGACACCTTGTTGAAGCAAACATTAAGGAAAAAAATTATTTTCTTCTAGAAAGTGTAGTTACCTATCTACTAATGTTTCCCTTTATAGTGCATGCAATGTTGCCAATGGATCTTGTTGGAAAAAGGAAAATTCCTTCTATCCTCCACTCTGGTGCGACCCATTACAATGCTTACAATTGCTTCAACAAGGGATTGTCCGGGGAACTATCTATGGGACTGTTGGCACAATTTTTTATCCTCCAATTTGAGCTGACAAGTCTATTATGATAGTGGTAAAACTTGGCTAATTGAAGGAGATATGGCCCCAAATTGTCACTAACCAAACCCCTCTTTGTTTGGGCTAGTGCTTGCTAGCCTCAGGGGGGAGTCCCTAGACACACTGAAGCGCCTTGTTGCTGTCTTTAAGTCTGATTTATGCGTGTAAAACATTTAGAACAGTTGTTGTTATGTCTTCGACAGCGTGCTAATTCTGTCCAAACTCTTGGGAAAATTTGTTTTTTGACTTGGAAGGAACCTGTAGAGTTAGCATAATAGATATTAAGAGAAAACTGATCAGAAGATTAGTTTTATCACAATGAACAGTTCAGAAATAATGATAGATAAGATTGCAAAAACTCACAAATACCGACAAAAAACAAGGTTGAAAACAAACACTTAATTCTTTTATTGAATAGGCTTGCAAAAGAGTTGACTACACCACAATCAGCAAGTCCACAGCCGGTACAATGATCGTTTTGCTCAATAAAATATCACTAGACTAAGAGAGAGAAGAAGAGACTACGCTGTTGCTTCTGAAATCCGACCAAGAATCACTGTCAAGCATCCAATATATATTTATGAGGGTGCATTATCCAAGGAGAAAAAGAGACGTCGCATGAGTAGCCAAGAATGGAAGGCTAGATGCATGAGATGAGATGGAAAAGGAAGTGTGAGTGAAGTCTAAGTGTAGGAGATGAGGTGGACGAGCATGAGAGAGGGAATATGCGCACAAGAGGAGGAGAATGTGCCCTAAAAGAAAGGAGGGTGCACTAGAGGGAGAGAAGAAGGAATAATGAGGTGAAGAATGAAGGGAAGTAGGTATATAGGTGCATAGGTGCATGAGAGTGGCAAAATATAGAGTTTAGTCCAAGTGGAATTGGCATGCAAGCACATGAGTGGGAGATGACAAAGGAATGCGTCCCATGTGTGAGAGAAGAGAGGACGCACTTGGAGAAAAGAAAAGAGAGAGTGAATGACTGGAACATGCTCCTAAGTTAGATGGAGTGGGAGTGGTAGATGGAGGCCAAAAATGGCTTTCAAACGCATGTCTTCATGCTTAGTTTGACTCGATTATCGGTGAGTTGTGACTAAAATTAAATTCTCCCTATGTTTTAGGGAATCTCCTAAAACTTAGGAAATTACGGTTTAAACTCAGTTAAAGGTTTGTGGGAGGGATGCACGGCAAGTGGAAAGGTGATTATGTGGAGGAATATACAAATAAAATTAGGCCAAGTTATGTGACTCCCTTAGCTCAATTAATTATTCATTACATGCTCAAGTCTTGGAAAAAATGTGCCCTATGCTAGGTGGATGCCACATCACTCTGTTGATCCGCCACATGTCGACCTTTGAAGGTGCCACTTGGCACTGCCTGGATGATGACTGTACCTGCTAAATATAGAAACTTTCTAAAAATAGGATCGAGCTCCTACATTTTAGGAAATTATCCACATCATCAATGATGACTAGGAGAACTCTACAACATGTCAAAATCTAAGCTTGCCACTAGTCATTGTTGGAGATGACGATTACTGCTAAAAATAGAAATTTCTAAAAATAGCCATTTGGTCCCAAAAATTCAAAACTTGTCGAAACTGACCCAAACTCTCGCCAAATGCTAGGGATGACCAAGAGAACACTGTCATGTGTCACTGTCTAAAAATAGACACTGCTAAAAATAGAAAGTCCTCGCATGTCCATGATATTATACTCATTGGATTCGATTTTCTGCAAGGAATCCAAATCCGCAATCAGAATCGACATGCAAGCCCTGGTGCTCAACTTGCTAAAAATAAAAATCTTTGCTAAATCATCTCGGAAAAGGTCCAAAAGACTCAGAATGTCTCAAGGATCAATAATATGTGCTCAGAATCTGAATCTGGGGCCTGGAGCTCAAACTGCTAAAAATAGAAAGTTCTTGCATGTCGCTCAGAAAAGTGTTATCAAGCCTAGAATCATGCAAGGACCATCCTTGTATGCTCAGAACTACTCCAAACTGTCATGAGACCCACTCAAACCGTGTCTCCTAAAAAGTAGCAACACCTATTGTATGCAGGCATCTCTCTCAAAATGCATGGGAAACCAAGCTAACTCTACCTCTAAACAAAATGACCATGTACCGATCATATACCTGCCTCTGACGAGAACCAAGCCCTACTAACCACAAGTGCCAAGCTCTAGGAGAATCTCAAAATGCCAGCCAAAGGAACGCATGTTGGTTCTTAACCCTCAAGATTTTCAAGGGTGAAAATCTAGGGATTAACAATGGCGACTCAAGGGGATGGGATCCCCATGTGGGATGTCGAGAACCATAAGAATCTTTGTGTCTGTACAACTGAAACTGCTCTGTGAGAAACCTGTAAGATGTATCAATAATGCTCTGTGAAAGTTGATAAATATGTACCAAGCATACCCCTGTAAATGTGTGGAAGAAAAAAGGCCATGTAAGTTGATCAAGAATATCTTATAAGTTGACCTGTAATACCAAAGCCGATCCATTGGGCCATGGAGTCAAATCAATATAAACCTCCCACTGAAACACAAGGGGTCTCATCCATATCTGCTATTTGCTACCCCCATATGTACACTCCTCCCTGCGGTAAATGTGTTGACGTCGACACAAGGGAGAGAGTCACTTAATCAAATGTCAATAATGTAAACACATGTCAAGTGTGAAGGAACACCACCAATAATGACAATGGGTCCTAAGGTACGAGCACAACCCGTCACTGTGAAAGATGTTCTGAAGTCGAACAATGACGAGGATCATTCAATCAAGGCCCAATAATACTCAGCCTTGTCAGATGCAAGATAATCGCCAATGAGGTTAATGGCTACCAAGGTGCTCTACTTTTGGGTCATCCGTAGATAATGTGTCGAAGTCARTACARGATGACCTGTTGAGAAGAAGAGTAATAATGTCTTTMTTCCCTCAGCGTGAAGTGATAACTCAAGAAGATCAAGATATAAAACCAGGTACCATATCCCTATTGTTGGATGAAGGGGACGACTGACTCAAAACAAAAGACTCAATGATAAGAGATGAAGAGACAAGACATAAGATGACTAAATACACTCCTATCTATGTCCCCTCAAACTACCCATCCTAAAGGCTCAATGCTTCGGGAACAATGACAAACGAGAACCCCATCCAGGCTCACTCTAATGATAGACACAAAGGCTCGCCATGTGAAAGATAGACACAAATTTTGACCCAGGAATAACAGTAATGGATAGCCATTTATTTAAAAAAAGAAAGACACACAAAACACGACCATATGCTGATATAACTAGGAAAAAATCAGCGGCACTTATGCAAAAGACTGAAGTAAATACTGAAGGGAAAAGACACTGCAAGGAAAATGTAGATTGTTGTCCTAAAATCTGCAAAAAATTAGCAATCTAAACTACTGAAATAACATGCGGAAAGGAAAGACAACTACCTCAAAAACCAGAATTTTTAGCTCAAGCTCCCATAGTTAAATCATCATACTCAAAGGACCAATGTAACCATGCAGCCAAATGATTATTCCGACGAGAGAGGTCAACAAAGTCAACCTTCCAGGGGGACCAACCATGAAATCTCATATGACCCAAAACTGCCTTGATGTACTTGCCAATGAAGACATAGTTGAAGGATGCTAGTTGATTGAAAGATGTTGGTTGGGACTTAGAACATAGTATTTCAACAGTAACAAGCATGAATGCATGAGTCGAAACTCTTAGAATCTATTTGTTGAAATACCTCCATCATCCTGAACTCATCTGGGTCATGATGAACTATGATATCCAAGCACTGATCAATATCAAGATCTTGAAGAACAACCTAGGGTTGCGGAATCGTAGGCAAAGTGTAAGGGACATCATCCTCTGGTTGAACCAAAAAAATCTCCTCCTGCTCTAAAGGTATCGGTTCAAGTTGTTCCTAAACCACTGATGTGATAGGCAAGGACGAAGCCTCTACTAGGATGTGCACTGATGAAATCCCCTGTTGAAACTTTTCATCCTCTTGAAGTCTTTCGTCTTCGCTAATGGGAGGAACCCATGAACACTCTTGAGTAATCACATCTTCACCTTCATCTTCTTGGAACTCAACATGTGACTCAAATGGTGCATCTTCTGGTTCCTAATCATCTAAGATTGGGCTATCACCCTCCTGTTCATCTCTGGAACTTGATACGGTGCAAGTTGTGGTTCGTCTTCAATAACACGGACTTCTTGCACTTCTGTAACAACTAATGGTTGAAGATCATCGAATGGAGTTACCTTCATTGGTTGGTCTAGGACATGGATCGGAGGGAGTTCACAAGTTGCAAGATAATTTCTTTCTAACTTGATAGTGGTAGCTTACGCTTCCTCCATATTTTAAGGGTCTTCATTCCTGAGAAAAAAACCAAAAACACCATCAAATGTCTCAAGATAATAAATCAAAGCAACAACTTTATTAGGCCTCACTCTATAAGGAATTCGATTGTAAAATTTGGAAAAACAAGCGTTAAATTGGAAAATAGTTTCACTTTCATGTTTTTTAATAATTGAAAACACTGTGCATAACAAGAAAATGTCTCGTGTATTTGTCCATCTCTCAGTGAATCTCTCCTGGAAGGAATCCCATCCATCAATGGAAGCATTCAGAAGGGACTTGTACCATGCTCGTGTCAATATTATGGTAGCTGCGGGAGGTATTTACCTCCACGTGTGAACCTGACGAGAATAGAAAACTCTAGAAAGCAAGAGAAAACCCTAATGAGTTGGCTAATAACCCTAGAAGTCTTGTCGGCTCAAGAAGATAATTTATACTAGGTTATTAGCCTCGAAGAGAAGAAGTCGGCCAGAAATAATATGAATATACTGAACAGACACATATCCAGAAGGAGAAGTCGGCCCCAACAAATCTGGCAAAACCAGTATAAATACAGGGCGCCAGTTCTCATTTTGACACATCTCAGAATTGCAGAGAGCAACTGGTGCGCACTGCAGTTCCCAGTTTGGTGCACACGTGTGGAGGAGAGCTGCAGGTGCAGCTGCTACAGCAACCGGTTTCAATATTGGCTTGGACTATCTCTTGGCTAGGGTTTGGACTATCTGATCAGCTTTTTGTGATGTGCTATCCTTGGGGAAAGGTGCGCTACCCTTTGTTTGGCTATCTAGCCTAGGGTTTGCTTCCGGAGTAATTCTCAGTCAAGGTTAAGGTGCTCGGAGGGTGGCTTCGGCCTATGGTTGGGTGACTAGGGTATCGTTAATGGTAAAACGAGCACACCATCTTCTATATTCTAACAGGTTATGGGCCCACACCTCCTTCATTCAGTCTAAACGCTAGAAGGAAACATAGCCGCTAGGATATTGAGCTCGTTGAGGAACTGTAGCTAGGGTTACTAGCAGAAGCAGCTCCCAAGACACTGTCGCTAGGGTTACTAGTAGGAGCAGTTGCAGAAACCCTAAACCTCTTGTTGAAGCATTTTAAGTGAAGAGATTGACCTAATCTCTGACAGATCAGTGCGCCCTAG
>SNQJ01S0034554.1:35096-54460 GCA_010110895.2 Picea sitchensis
TAATTTTATTAATGTCCAACAAACAACCTGAGTAAAGTATGAAATATGCAAAATATTTGTCAGGAAATTTCAACAGGAGCACTTTGAAACCTTGGAACTTCCTAGGGTTAGTCGTAGGTTCAAACCCTATGGAGACATATGATATCCATGCATGGTAGAACTCATGAGCGAGGTGAAACTAAACCCATATATTTGAACATAAGTGCCCAAGAAACTTTAAAATCATTGGCTTCTCATTTATCAGAGCACATTCCTGACCTGCAACACATTTTTAAAGCAAGAATAGCATAGACAATGACCATCATAAGCCAATTTTATTTTATACCACTACCAAAGGAAAATTGATATTAAGATTCTCCTACTGTATTACCTTGCCTGTGCACTGGAATTATATGCATCTGCACAATCGTGTCAGTTGTTATCTTGATAGCCCTCTGACTCCATTTACCCAGAGATTAGTTTCTAGCAACATTATGAATTAGACCCTTGTGAAACAGCTTGTCATGAAGCTTGTAAACCTATTGCATGTTGTCCTCATTCATATATCTTGCTCATGATCAAATTCATTCCTCTGGAGTCTGTATATATGACATATGTATATATCCCAGCTCAGTTTTGGTTCACCTATTAAGGACTCTTGCAGAGAAAAGGAGAGTTATCTGTGCCTATTGGCAACAATCCTAAACAACATTGTAGTCTTTATATATAAATATTCATTAAAAGAAATTAAACCATCCGTTCTCTGTTAACCATCCATTAAGAGAATTCAAATTCAAAACTGATTTATTTTTTCTGCCATTTTTAGGCTTTATTGATCCTTTTGGGGAGGGTGATTTGTAGAGTGCCCGCAGTCAACAGGACCACCATGTGTAAGTCCAGAACTTATGAGGAAGATATTGAGTGTACTAGTTACCTGTATAATGAAGAGAACCATCATTTATGTATTTCATCAACTACCCAAAATCAAAACAGAACGATATCCTTTAAATTTCAGTGTGTGGGCATGGACACAAAGAGAAGCAATGTGCATTCTACAGCCCAGGTGGTGGTAGGGGTGATCCATCAACTGTGTGGGTGGCTGTGTAAAGGTGCATTGAATCTAGATGGTGCTTTGAATATGGACACTAGTTGTGCCAACAGAAGAAAGGTGCATTCTATGGCCCAAGTGGAGGTGGAGTTGATCAATCAACCCTTGTGTGCAGGGTTGTATAATGGTGCATTGCATTGAATATGGATAGTAGCACAAACCCATCTAAACACAGATCTGATATGTGCTCAAGGTTGCATATCTCGAGTCTACACAAATGGCCTAGGTATCAAAAAATGGAACTCGAAATATGCAAATTTAAAATGCATATCAGACCTGAGTTTAGATGGGTTTATACTAGTACATATGGACACAAGCAATGCTACTGCCAACTGGTTACTTGGATGATGCAGAGATAAAAAAAAAGTCAGGAGCCACATGGATTCCAACATGGAAATAAATGAACTGATATTTTAAATGTGAATTAGACCATGTGGGCAAAACACCAAATCTCTAGTTACCAAAGATCAATAAACCTATAACATTAGCGCTAATGCAGAAGCTGAGACTCGCCGTACCCAGATGTTTTGTTGAAGAGCATACCCAATAGATGAGCAAGAGGACCTATTAAGGAAAACTGTCCTCTGCATGGCCTCTTCCCCATTGTAAGCCATATTCATAACCATAACCACATTTCTAGACTTCTCATTTGAAGATGATGATAACGGGGAATCATTCCCTTCATAATATTGATAGATAAAATCCTTATAATGCCCTCTATCACCAGAAACCATTTATGCAATTTCTAGGCATCTACCCCATATGAAAATTTGAATAAAACTTTGGATTCCATCTATTCTGCAAATTTGTTATCATGAGCTTAAAGACCAGAACCCTGGATCCTGCTCAACAAACTTGTCAAATATGTAATATTCCTCCAGAATTCTTTGCTATTTTTGAGTTTTGTCACGTCATTTATTTGAAGCAGCATTCAAAATAAGTACATTGCAGAACACATGAATGCATTTCTAAACTACTCACCAAGCAAAACTTGAATAGATTTCATGTCTTTTGACAGTCATATATAACTGTAGATCGGCTTAAAAGTTTGACACCGAATGCCTCTACATCGCTATTAATTACATTGCTTCGGTTTACTGGGTTAGGTGTGGATAGCTTCAATCAGATCTCTTTGTTGGACGCCCTTCTTGGAAATGGAGATTGCTTGTTCACAGGCCTCTGAGTATGCCTTCGAATCAAACTCAGAAGCGTGGCAGTCTAGAGTCTCAGTGAACGCTGATCTTGTCTTTAGAAGACAAAAGGTTCCAAGTCAAAAGCAAAGGGCAGCTTCTCTCGCAGCCCAAGTCTGATTATTTCTGGAACAGAAAATCCACTTTTGATGATGTAACCCTAGATCTGCTAACCACTTTGCAGATGATCCAATGGACACATTTCTGGGAGCACACGCAGCATTGTGATTGAGTCAGGGTTCATGTCTACTCTCTGCATTTGATGAAACAGAGCCAAGGCTTTGTTAGCATGCCCATTCTCAGCATACCCGGTGACCATTGCATTCCATGACACCGCATTGTTGGGCATTTTGTCAACGCTCGGTGTGCAATATTTACACTTTGACATTCAACATACATGTTTATGATACCAGTAGCCACATAAACATGAAATTCAAATATTCTCTGAATTATTTAACCATGGATCATCGCATCCATGTTTAAAGCTTTTAAATGGAAATAGGTCAAACCAACTCTCCAACAGGTAACCAGGTCAGGTTCATTTTTTTTTTCAATTGTATTCGATTGAAGACTTTCAAGTTTCAAGGCTTCAATAGCCTCCCTATTCTGCGCATATCTTGCAATCAGGGCAGTCCATTCTAGTGATAGGTGCAAATTTTCCCTTTTTTTTTTTTTTGGTTTGTGTGTCTAAGGTGTGTGTGTGTGGGTAAGAGTCGTGACATACTGAACAGTATGTCGCAAACAGGATGAACAGAAGAGGACTCAACAACCTCCAACTACTAACGCTAATCATGACATTCATCCTTACTTGTAATAGCACTGAATTAAATAAAGGACACACGTTTAACTTCAAACTTGCAATCTTGTTTATGCGGTAAAAACCATACACCTTCAGACTTTCTAGTTACATTACCATTGCAAACCTATAAACAATAAATCCCGACATTAGTGCGCCATAACATCATTATAAGGAAATTATCTATAAACCATGATTCTCGACATTTGTACGCCATAACATCAGCATAATGGAAATTATCTATAAACCATGATTCCCGACATTGGTACGCCATAATGTCATCATAATGGAAATTCCACAACCCATCATAACTGGAGGTGACAAGATATAACTTTTACAATACTTCATGAGACCATTTAAATAATTGGCTAAAACGTAATAACATCTTGTCGATATGATTAATAATATCACATTGATATTGAAGGTACTCCAATAATAACCTCACATTGATATTGGATCTAGGGATAAGTCATCTTATTTGGATTTGTCTAGGTTTAGCATTTCATGATTATTTGAGCTTAATTAAATCACAATGTTTAAAGATATAACGATATCACATCATGTCTACAACTTACAAGATTCAGTGAATAAATAATTCAATGGCTATTACAGGAAAAACATATAATTCAACTTGAGGGGCTCATAATGCTATTATATTCATAATCTAATAATCATGCAATATTCCATCATATTCATGCGTGAACTTCTAAATTTGAAAGTAACCCTTTGACGTTGTAAAAAAACAAGGCAGCCTATAGACTTCCATACTCATCATGACGATTTAAAAAGGCCCATATAGGCAAGGATCAACTANAGGCCAAAAGAAAGGTGGGAAGAAAGAGTATGTATTTTGTGCTCGTCCGGAAAAGTGGAAACAGAAAAACATTTCATTTTAGAATGTGAGGCCCTCAAAGACAGCAGGGAAAATTATGCAGGTATTCTAGCAGCTAATTCTTGGGATAATCTATTCAGCAAGAGTTTGTTGAGAAGCTAGGAGTGATTATTGTAAAACTTCACAGGAAAAGGGCCGAATACAAAAGCCAAATGGAAAAACAATCTGTCCCATAGGCTATTTTTAGCCTCGTGGACGTTAAAAATACTTTCTTTCTTTCATAACATTTTAACATAGAGCACAATGGCTTCTTCATATCGTCCACCTGCCATACCCTCTGATCCTAACATTCCAAGGTATAAAAAGAAAATATGTCAGATTCATGTATTTTGTCAAAAATAAGGCACGCATTATCCATACTAACGTACATGTCACACATACTTACTGTCTGGTTCTTCCATTTCTATATTTATGGGCAAAAAAGTTGCTTTGCTTGTTTTATATTGGTAACTTGTCTACGCTCCCTCTTTGCTTTTTCTTTGAAGATGGGCCGACTTGCAGCGTGAGTAGCTGTAGAAATGCTCGGACAGAATGGCCTGTCCTCTTGAATATTATAAGATACAAAGAGAATATGAGATCTCCAAGTTGTTCCATGCTGATGGAAACAGAACGAAGGTGGGCATTACAATGCCAGTTGCATATGCATTAACTGTAGCATGAAGGAAAGATTCAAAACTACTGTGTATTCATCATATTTCCAAATATTCTACTTGAAATCTAAAATTTAGGATGTACATACTCTACTTGTGAATTTGAACGTGTGAATTTCTTTGAGAAAACATTGGATTTGACCATGAAAACATTGGATTTGACCCTGCATGTTCTTAACCATTCAAAATAAATAATAAACATATAATGAAAATAAATAAATAAATATATAATGAAAGTCTCAATTTTTTTATTGATTAAAAAGGTTGATAGGATTAATATATATAATGAAATTCTGAATTTTTGATTGATTAAAAAGGTTGATAGGATTAATAAGACTTGGTTGAAGGTGATTATTATAAAAAAATAATACATTAAAAAAATTATTAAAATAAAAAAATATGTCATGTGTAGCTTTGTATTATTAGTTTATTAAGTTAAGGGGCGACATGTGTATGGGGAGTAGAATTCTTCTGGGGACTTGGATACACCTCCAATAATCATGTCGAAGCTCTTGCAATCTATATGGGGTTGTGTCTCCTTCTAGTCAATGCCTCATCAAAATTAATTGTAATTGATGATTCAGATCTGATTGTAAAAGTCCTTCGCAAACTCATCAAAAATACCCATCCTACCCTGGCAAGGATACTAGTCAGAATCAAGGATATGGAAAATAAAAAATTAGAGATCAATTACTTTCATGTGTATCGCTAGCAAAACAGCCTTGTTGATTCTCTAGCTAAAGAGGCCAAGCAATATGAGCAATGTCAGCTTAAACTTAATGGTGAATATACATATGAGTATATTCCTTAGACAACACATGACAATACACACACAAAGCATAGAATGCAAGGACCCAATAATCCCACAAGTAGAAGTAAAGGTTAATAAACGATATGAAGCACGAGGGGAGCCCTCCTCTTCACCCAAGCGTCCCCTACATTACACGAGTAGATCTTATGCGCCACATGTTGTGTCGGACCAGCAAACACACGGCAGTCTCCACAGCTCGCGTCACCTTTTTCATCACACTACAGAACCATTTAACCAGGGAATGTATGTGTCGTTGGTGTCATGTGGGAGTTGTTCATTATCCAATCTCAGTGTCCTCTTAACAGGAGAAGTACAGGCTTGGATCCTCATGGGAAGTACAAGTATCGCATCCTCTTCCGTCATCTCCTTGGCAGGGACATAATTATCTCCTTTTATGGCGTTGCCTTTCACCTGTAAGGATTTCCTACTCACCTCTTCTCCACACGATGGTGACTTAAATTTGTAGGCTGCTATTCATTGCTCATGAATCATCGATTGCAAGACCAGTTTGAGATGGCAATTGTATTTTGGGTGCGTTCAGCGTGTGACTTCGTTGGGGAAGTCGTGTGGAGATGATCCAGAGAGCCTCGTGAGTGTCAGGAGTGTGTAATAGGCAGATTGCAGGAACAATTGCAGGCACAGACAAGTGAAATTGAGGAACTTCATAACACATATGTGCAATTGACCCGCCAACTTCAAAAACAGGAGCTCTTTCACAATCAGGAAACGACAATAGTAATGCAAGTTGTTAATAGGAATGTTGGTCATATATGATCCATTCGAAGACATTTGGTGCATCCTCCTGAAGGCATCCCAATTATGCTACATCTAGAGGAATCGACAGAATCATGGGCTTCCAATGAGTTGCTTAAGTCGCTTCAACATCAACTTGAGCAAGCAGAGATGGGTGTTATGTAGGAAGAAGAGGAGAGGATGGATCAAGAACGGGAAATGGCAAACCAAACCCAGGTGGACACAAACCTACACCTCAACTAGTTTAGATAATGCAGTCAAAAATTTTGTTTTTGTTGTTTCCATATGTAGCCATTTACACATAGCAGTTTTATATCAGTCCTTATTTGAACTGGAACAATTCTTAGATAGGTAGAAAGACAAGGGAAATAGTAAGTTGTTGTATGAGTCTTTCTCATTGGACATACTATATTAATGGCTGGTTTTGTTTATGCACAACCTTCTTTTTTCTAATAAAATTATTAATCTTTTCTGTTAAGAAAAAATAGTTCATTAAGTTAGCTTGGAGGAGAAAAAAAATGGAGGTGGAAGGTGCAGGTTGAGGTTCTAGGGTTTTGCATGCTTAGGTAGGCTTAGGCTCCCTGGTAGGGGGAGAGAGGGGGTAGAGATCGAAGTAAGTGGGTTGTGATTCCCAGGATGTCATATCCCAGGATAGGAAAGGCTCTAAAGGAAGGGTCATCAGGTGCGACTCGAAAGTCATTTAAAGAAGTAGTCAAAGGTACCCCCAAAGTCAGGGGCAAGGATGTCGAGATGGGTGGGGTTTGCAATGGGCAAACAGAGACCCGGGATAAGGATGGGAAAGAGACAAACCTGCACAGACAGAAAAATCAGTTGCAGAACAACTTCTTAGCTAAGACAAGTGAGAATCCCAAGTACGAGGTTACCTCGACTGAGATTGGGAATTACATTCAATGGATGCGAGATCACGCCTTAATTGGGAAATTTATGGGGATCTGGCCTTTAGAGAAATCCCTACAACTTTGGATAAATTCTAGATGGAAGGTTAAGAGTCAAATAGATCTTCAACTAGGGTCAAAAGGATTCTTCATAGTAGTTTTTTCGGAGTCGAGGGAACGGGACAAAGTGTTTGAGGAGGGCCCCTACTTCTTCAACTTAGCAGGTCTACATATGTGCTTCTGGATAGAAAGGTTTGCTCCGAAAAAAGAAGACTTTATAGCAGCCCCTATCTGGATCAAGATGTATTCCATGCCGAGGGAATTCTGGGAACCTGAGATATTAGAGGGCATCGACAACATGATAGGATCCTTTGTCAAAATATTTGAGGTCGCTAAGGCTTTTAGGTATATTTCCTATGCTAGAATTTGTGTTTATATGAACGTTGTGAATTCCCTTTCAGAGTCGATAGTAGTGTCTTACCAGGATGAGGAATGGATCCAACCCCTCGACTATCAGCATATACCCTTTCGGTGCAGGAAATGTCATGTTCATGGCCATCTCTTCAAATATTCCCCCCTAAATGCCCCCAACCCAGAGAGTAAATCCAAGGAAGAAACAGATCAAGGGGGCTTTACCAAGATCCCAAGCAAGAGGAAGGTTGGAAGATGCCAACCTAAACAATCAGTAGACGGCCCGACCAAGAACTCTACCAACAACTTTAAGATTCTGGAAGTAGAACCCAGTGAAAACCTCGGTGAAGGGAACCTAAAGAAGAAGGAGATAGAGACCAAGCAAGGCACTAAAGCAGGGGCTGACTTACCCAGGAGGTGAAAAATAGAGACAAACCAAGGGAAGGAAGAAAAGACAGAGGAAGAGGTAGTGATGAAGGAAACCCAAGGCTCGACATCGGACACAAAGGAAGAATCGAAACCGGACAAGGCCCAGGATATGGATCTAGAGGAAATTGCAGTGGACATGCCAGCCCTGAGGGAGGCCCAATTAAGGAAGCTTCAGAGAGATATGGTGAAAGGAAAAGGGGCAGGCTTTAGTAAAGGGTCAGAAGCAACAACGTCGAAAAACTTGGGTATCAAGACCAACCTCCTTAAGGCTCAGAAGAAGACCCATGGAGAGGAGAAAAAAGAAAGGAAGAAAACCCCATTGACAAAAAATAGAAGAAACAAGAGCCCTAATAGTCTATTCAGGTAAAATGGTTTGCCTTTCGGATAACTATTTCCCCTCCCAACCCAAGTGTTGATCATGAAGATTACGTCATGGAATATAAGAGGTATGAATTCCCTATCCAAACAAAGAATGCTAAGGAAAATAATCTCCAAGGATAAGGTCGATATTGTACTACTTCAAGAAACTAAATGTGATGACGAAAACATTAAGAGGATCATGCAGAGAATTTGGCCAAGATGTGAACCAAAATGGATTGCGGCTAAAGGAGCATTAGGAGGGGTTGCTACCCTCTGGGATCCAAAAGCCATGGATATGGAGGAATTCACTGCCAAGCACAGGTTGCTCACTTTAAAAGTCAAAGTTAAAAGTTCAGGAGAAGAAGGCTATGCCACGAATGCTTATGGACCGCAACCCCCCAGTCTTAAGAGATGCTTCTTGAAAGAGATTAACCTATTAGGCTCCTCCTTGAAGCACTAAGTATGGGTTATGGGGGGAGATTTCAATATGATAAAGACTCCTTCATAAAAGTAGGGGGGTATGTGTCGGCTCTGTAATGTCCCCTTCCAATTGATGACTCGTTAGCTTATTTGACTCTCGTAGGCTATAGTCAACAAAGAAAAAGGGATTCAAGGCATCAAACCCTAAAAAGATAATCAAATAAAATAAACAATTATATTTTATTGAAAGGGAGTTAAGTAAGGGTTTGATTTGATCAAAGGAAGAAAGATCTAGAAGAACCGGAAGAAGAATAAATAGTAGGGGAAGTTTCTCACTTTGGCATTATGATTTGATATGTTATTGAGTGCTCTTGTGGTTAGCGTTCTCATTAAAGTTTTGGGGAAAACCCTTCCACTGCAGGTTTAGTTTCGATGGTGCAATACCCACCCTAGCTATACAAGAAGGATATTCATCTAGAGTCTTTCTTGGGTTCGTTGTGGCATTGGACTCTATTCCAGAAGATCTTGAAGTTTATCAGTGAATATGCAACACTTAACAGCTGGATCCAGGAGGAGATCATCAATAGTTTTGTCGGTGTGCATAGAGCTTCGCACAGGAATCTTCAGAGGCATACCCACGGGTTGTATGAGGGTCATCCTGCGAGTACACGTGCGACACCTAGAAAGTGTCCCACAAGTACCCTTGTAGGTTGGGGTTTCTTAACAGATCGGGCCTGGGAAGTCTGTGTTGAAGTCCAGAGGGTGCTCTATAGTACCGACGTTAGTGGAGCAGAGCAGTAGAAGGCTTGGAGAGCCTTGGGTTCATTGATTGACATCATACCAAGTTTCTTGTGTGGTTTCTATAGATTGTGTAGCTTCCTAGCAGCTAATAGTTTGTGTTCAAAGTATTGTTATGAAGTTGTTATTAAATCCATTAAAGATCCTTGTATTGTTGTTTCCATCCATAATGAGATGCCATATTATTCTTCTCTATTTATGTGTGCTTGCTAAATGTTTGATAATATTCCTCATTGATCAAAGGAAGTTAATTGCAAATTCACATAAGGAGAAATTATAAATTTTAGGTCTGAATATATATAAAATTTCCTCCAAGTTTAGTTGGGAACATTACAATGGTATCAGAGTTGGTGATTATGCCAGCCTATTATTGTATTGATGACTAGAAAGAAGGGGCGTGGAGGACCTCAACAAAGCTCACCAGAAAGAGAAGTGGAAGCAACCCAAACCAAGTCAGAAACCGAGAGAAACATGGAGGATAACCCAGAAATTACACGAGATCTGACGCTTAGGCTACTAGATCAGTTGACCAAAGTTCAAGTAGAAGCTAACCAGAACCAGGTATTAGCTGCTAGGAGACAAGAATAAATGTTTAGAGACCAACAACAGACTCTTACGACACTCCTACTATTGATAGGACAACAAAGGCCAAATGGGAACCAATCAGGGGCCAGTCAACAGGGTAGTAGGACCCATATGGAGGATAACAACATTTATATTCTAGTACAAAGCAGCTTACCAAAAGGGAGTAGTAGAATACCGAGGCCATCATTGCCACGGTTTCTTAAAGAGCAATAGACAGAAGTGTTAGAATAGCAGGACCAGGATAGTAACCCCTGCAAGTGTTACGAGGAGTACCTATCTACATCGAAGGATTTTCATGCGATCTTTTCTTTCCAAGATTACTACAATGCTAAATATAAGAACAAACCATGAGAGTGGAACAAAATAGCGTAGTACTAGCAAAACTATGATCTCATGCACAGGGTGGGCAGATTAACTATTCCCTCTTTTGATGGGTCAACTAAGAATTCAGTTAGCATTTGGGTGTAGAAGATGGAAACTTACCTCCAGCTCAACCCCATGACTGAGGCAGAGACAATCAATATTGACACCTTACATTTGGATGGGGAGGCTAATGAATGGCAGCGCCATGGGTTGGTCACACTTGGATATGCCAACATTACATCATATCTAGAGTTCACCCAGAGATTGATGGACCGGTTCAAAAGGAAGGATCTTGAAATTCATTCCAGGGAGTTGGCATAACTAAGACAGACAGGTATGCCATAAACATTTATCACGTATTTTGAGAGGATGGTTGTCAAGGTGACTGATATTTCAAAGCAAAGACTAGTGATGGTATTCACAAAGGGTCTAGTTGAACCCTTGAAGGGTTGGGTTAAGGCTTTTAGGCCACCCACATCATAGGATGCCATCAAGAAAAATTAGGATATGGAAGACACAATAGCTATGAAGTCCACAGTTAATCCCTTCATTCCACGGAAGGGTCAGGCAACAAATTTTCCCTAGAATACATGGACAGGGAAAGACCAGCCAGATGAAGACTCTCGGAGAGAGCTTAGAAGGAAGAAACTATGCTTTAGTTGCAAGGATCCATGGGATTCAGGTCACCAGTGTATGGGAAAAGGAAAGGTCCATTATATTGAGGTGTTATCTGATGAGGAAGATGAAGGTGAGGAAGAGTAGCTTCATAGCCCAGATGATGGACAGAACAATAGGGAGGCACCACACCTTAAGATTTCAAAACAGGCTCCGTTACAAGAAGGAACCAAGAAGGTGACCATCGCCACATTATCATGAGTTCTCATGTATTATACCTTCAGGATAAGGGGAATTATGCAGGGACAAAGAGTTACTGCACTAATTGAAGGTGGGTCCACTCACAACTTCATCGATGTCGCACTAGTCACCAGGAGACAAATTCCCACAAAGGAATTTGAGGGATTTGAAGTAGTAGTTGCAGATGGGTACAACATGACTTGTACTCAGAGGATTAGAGGGTTGGATGTAACAATGGGAAACTACACATTGACCGATGACTTTTATGTGGTGGACTTAGCAGACACCAATGTGGTGCTGGGAGTACATTGGTTGTATTCCCTTGGAGATTTCAAAATGAACTATTAGGACATGAGGATGGAATTTATGGACACTAGGGGTCAGTGAGTTATTCTCAGGGGCATGTCATCTGGAGCACCTAAGGTTGTATCTACCAAACACATGGAGGCCATATTTAGACACGGAGATGTGGCATGCGCAACAGAGTGCTTGGTCACAATGCGAAAGCCATGCCAGGATCGTCATCATCACCATGTGGATATACAAGAGTTACTAGGAAAGCATGATAAGGTGTTTGGGCCACTTACAACAGGGAGACAACGAAACAAAGGTTCAAGCATGTCATTGAATTAGAAGAAGGGGCCAAGCCAATTATTACTACACCCTACAGGCACCCAAAGAAATTCAAGGACAAAATAGAAAAATTCATATAGGAGTTGTTGGAGATGGGATACATCCGGCCTAGCTCTAGTCCATTTTCTTCCTCGGTAGTATTGGTGAAGAAGAAGGATGGCAAGAGGAGGATGTGCATGGACTACAAGGCTCTAAACAAGAAGACTATTAAGAATAGATACATGATACCGAGGATTGATGAGATGATAGATGAGCTACATGGAGCGATATATTTTTCAAAGATTGACCTTCGATTAGGATACCGCCAGATCATGGTGAGAGAGGAGGATATCCATAAGACAACATTCAGATGTCACTATGGCCATTACGATTTTGTAGTCATGCCCTTTGCGTTGAATAATGCCCCAACTACCTTCCATTCATGTATGAACCATATCTTCAACAAATAGTTGAGGAAATTTCTACTGGTGTTCTTTGATGATCTTTTGATCTACAATAGGACGTGGGGAGAGCATTTGAGGCATGTGGACGAGATTCTCACCATTATGGAGGAGCAATCATTTTTTGTTAAGGAGGCAAACTGCGAATTTCGGTTAACAAAGATCCTCTATTTGGGGCACGTGATTGGTGTCGAAGGAGTAAAGATGCATCAAGAGAAGATCCAAACGATCCTAGATTGGCCCACCCACAAGTCAATCATAGAATTACGAAGATTCTTCGGGATATGTAGCTATTACAGACGATTTGTGAAAGGGTTTTCGCAGTTGGGAGAACCACTGACAGATCTCGCCAAGAAAGGGGCATTCAAGTGGACAAAGGAAGCACATACAACATTTGACATAATGAAGAAGGTAATGAGTACTTTCCCAGTTCTAGCACTTCCAAATTTCTCTCAGCCATTTGTATTCGAATGGGATGCATTAGGGGAAGGGATAGGAGCGATATTGATGCAAAACCGCCACCCCATATCTTTCGAGAGTAGGAAGCTGAGAGAGCCAAAAAGGCTCTACTCCATCTATGATAAGGATATGTTGGCCATTATGCATGCAATGGCCAAATTCTGGCAGTATCTGGTGGGAAGACGTTTTGTAGCGAGGACCGACCATAACAACTTGAAGCATTTTTTTGGAGAAAAAAGACTTGAGCAAGAGACAACAAAAGTGGGTGAGTAAGTTACAAGCCTATGACCTTGATATTGAGTATGTTAATGGAAAGAAGAATGTAGTTGTCAATGCCCTTTCTAGGAGGCCTTCAGTTTTTTCCCTTACCGTGGTCTCAACAGATTGGAAATCTTCCCTCTTGGAGGAATACTCCAAGAATACATTTTCATGTGAGTTAATGGAGGGTACCATCCAGGATGACAGGTACAGAGTAGTGGATGACATTATCTACTACAAGGAGAGGATGTATCTTGTCCCTGAGTCCATACTCAAGGATAAGATCTCGAGGGCAGTTCATAGCAGGCCACCCAGGGTACCTGAAGACTTATAGACAGGTGAGAGAGAGATTCTCATGGAAGGGTCTCAAGGAGGATGTACTACGGTATGTGAGGGAGTGCAAGACTTGTCAACAGAACAAGTCAGAGATGACACACCTAGCAGGTTTACTTCAGACACTACCTATTCCGAAGAGGAAGTGGGAGAGCATTTCCATGGACTTCATTACAGGGTTGCCAAAGGTACATGGCAAGGACTATATCTAAGTGGTGGTGGACAGATTGACCAAATATGCACACTTCTTTACCATTCCTTCATAATACAACGCATCTTAGGTAGCAAATCTCTTCTTCATGGAAGTATTCAAACTCCACAGTCTTCCGAGGAACATGGTCAGTGACCGAGATAACAAGTTTCTCAACGCATTTTGGCACAAGCTATTCAGGTTATCTAGGACAAATTTGACACCTAGTACTAGCTATCACCCCTAGATAGACGAACAAACTGAGATAGTGAATAAATGAGTAGAAGGGCACCTAAGGAACTATGTGTCAGGACAACAACGAGCATGGATAAAATGGTTGCATCTCGGGGAGCACTGTTACAACACCACTCATCACATGTCCATTGGGATGAGTTTATTTAGGGCATTGTATGGCTTTGATGCCCCATCATTTGTAGATTTTGTGTTTGGAGAGAGAAAGGTCCCCAAGGCCAAAGATTGGTTGCAGGAAAGTTAGGACATCCTGAGGGTCCTAAGGGAGAATTTACAGGCTACTCGGAACCAACATAAGATGTATGCAGATAGGCACCGGGTGGAACACAATTTTGAGGTCAAGGACCTAGTCTTTCTTAGGTTTCATCCTTAGCGACAATCATCACTGAAGAAGAGTGGTGCAGAGAAGTTGAAGCCCCACTTGTACAGGCCTTATAGAGTGATCAAGAGAGTTGGAGAGGTAGCATATGAGTTAGAGCTACCAGAGGGAAGCAAAATCCACAATGTATTCCATGTGTCCTACCTCAAGAAGGCATTGGGCCAACATGTCAACGTGTTGGTAGACCTTCCTCCGCTATATGAGGAAGGACAGTTGGTTTTAGCACCCGAGAGGATTGTTGATGTCCAGGAATGGAGGCTAAGAAGCAGAGTCATACAAGAGTACTTGGTCATTTTCAAAGGGTTTCTTGCAGAAGATGCTATGTGGGAAGGAGTACAGATTCTACAACACCATGATCTAGAATTTCTTGAGGAAAATCAATTTTGGGAAGGGAGGACTGTAATGTCCCCTTCCAATTGATGACTCATTAGCCTATACGACTCCCGTATGCTATAGTTAACAAAGAAAAAGGGAGTCAAGGCATCAAACCCTAAAGAGATAACTAAATAAAATAAACAATTATGTTTTATTGAAGGGAGTTAAGTAAGGGTTTGATTTGGTCAAAGGAAGAAAGATCTAGAAGAACTGAAAGAAGAATAAATAGTAGGGGAAGTCTCTCACTTTGGCATTATGATTTGATATGTTATTAAGTGCTCTTGTGACCATCATTTTCGTTATGGTTTTGGGAAAAACCCTTCCACTAGAGTTTTAATTTTGTTGGTGCAATACCCACCCTAACTAGACAAGAGGGAGATTCATTTGGAGTCTTTCTTGGGTTCATTATGGCATTGAACTCTATTCCATAATATCTTGAAGTTTATCAGTGAATACGTGAAACTTGGCAGCCAGATCCAAGAGGAGATCATCAGTAGTTCTGTCGGTGTGTAGATAGCTTCACACATGAGTCTTCAGAGGCATACCCACGGGTTGTATGAGGGTCGTCCCATGAGTACCCGCGTGACACCCAACAAGTATCCCACGAGTACCCCTCTAGGTTGGGGTTTCGCAGCAGATTGGGCCTGAGAAGTCTATGTTGAATTCTGGAGGGTGATCTATAGTACCGACGTCACTGGAGCAAAGCAGTAGAAGGCTTGGAGAGCCTTGGGCTCATTGATTTCCATCATACCAGGTTTCTTGTGTGGTTTCTATAGATTGTGTAGCTCCCTAGCAACCAATAGTTTGTGTTATGAGTATTGTTATGAAGTTGTAATTACAACCATTAAATATCCTTTTATTGTTGTTTCCATCCATAATAAGATGCCATATTATTCTGCTCTACTTATGTGTGCTTGCCAAATGTTTGATAATATTCCACATTGAGCAAAGGAAGCTAACTACACATTCACATAAGGAGAAATTGTAAATTTCAGGCCTGTATATATAATTCCCTCCAAGTTTAGTTGGGAACATTACAGGCTCGAACCCGTGAATGTAGCTTTTAGAGAACTCATAGAAAGGCTCTGATTAGTAGATGTCCCTACCAAGAACGATATATTCACTTGTAATAACAAAAGGGGAAATGACCACAGGATTGTTGTATGCCTAGGTAGGTTTTTTATCTCTTAAACTTGCCTTCAATCCAAGCAGGCCCTCTCTACATGTGTTCTCCTTTACTATGGCTCGGATCACTGGCCCATAGTCCTGGAATGTCTTCAAGTATGGAAACAAGGGCCAAMTCCATTTCACTTTGAGAAATTCTGGCTTGACCACCCATATTTTCTTTCAAATTTGGCAGTATGGTTGAAAGGCCCAAAATATCTCCATGGAACAAAAATGTTCCAGTTCCAACAAASGTTAAAGTACGTTAGGATGTGCATCAGAAAGTGAAACAAAGAAGTATTTGGTAATATATTTGAAGAAAAAAGGAAAGTAGATCAAGAAATGGAAGAGATCCAATAGAAAGGGATACATGGGATCTACTCAATAGAAATCAATACCATGGAGGTAGAAAGTAGAGAAGATCTGGTTAAAAGAAAGCTTCAGGTGCAATCATTGTGGAAACAAAATTCCAGGATCCAATGGCTCGGAGAGGGGGACAAGAATAATAAGTTCCTCCATAACTCCCTAGTCCAAAGAAGGAACCAAAACATAATTGATTTCATCAAATCGCAGGATGGGAGCATCAAAGTAAAACATGAGGACATCACAGAGGAAATCACAAATTATAATCAGGATCTCCTCTCTAAACCTAAGGTTAAAATGAGGGGAGCAATCTAAAAAATAATTGAAGTTATCCCCAGGTTGGTCTCCTCAGAACAGTCCCAGAGTATTATGAGGCATGCATCCTTAGAGGAAGTAGAAGAGATTGTTAATAACATGGCCCAAGGAAAAGCCTCGTGACCTGATGACTTCACTATTGAATTTTTCCAAGTTGGGTGGCCAATATTTGGCACTGACATTTGGGAAGTAGATGAAGAATCTCACAGCTCCAGATCCATCCTTCAAGCATTCAATGCATCCTTCATCATATTGATCCCTAAGATCAAGGGCGATAACTCCGCGGATAAGTTCCATCCCATATCTTTATGCAATGTCATTTATAAAATTATTTCCAAGTTTATAGCATATAGGCTTAATCCTATCCTATTGCTCATCATCTCTCAAGAGTACGGAGGTTTTGTGGAGGGCAAGCAAATTTTGGATGGGATTGTTGTAGCCCATGAGGCTATTCATTCCCTTAAGGTTTCTAAAAAAGTGGGGATGATGATGAAACTGGATATGTCTAAAGCCTATGATAGAATGAATTGGGACTTCTTGAGGAAGATTATGTTTTCTTTATGATTTGGAGGGAATTGGGTGGACTGGGTCCTAAACTTGGTTTCATTAGCCTTCTTCTCTATCCTGTTGAATGGGTTCGCCTCAAAGACTTTCAACTTTTCTATGGGTCCCCGTCAGATAGACCCTTTGTCTCCCTTCCTATACACCATTCTAGTGGAAGGATTGGGTTGCAGCCTCTCTCGAGCTAAAAGGAGAGGTGACATCAAAGGGATCACCCTTCACCAGGGAGAGGAGGCTTTGTCTCATCTTTAGTGTGTGGATGACATGCTACTAATGGGTCCTCCCACTGTGAAAGAAGCACAAGAGTTAAAAAATAACTTTGGACCTCTTTAATCTGGCCTCGGATACCATCATCAACCAGGAAAAATCCCAGGTCTTTTTCTTCAATACCCCTAGGAAATCCAACGACACCTGACCACCCTACTAGGCTTTCAACCTTCCTCCCTCCCGACCAAATATTTAGGAGCCCCCTTCATCCTTAGAGATCTCCATAACCCATCGTGGGAGGAAATCATGACCAAATTGGAAGCTAAACTCAACAACTAGATTCATCGCTTCCTCTCCCTGCCTGAGCGTGTCCTCTTGATAAAGTTTGTCCTCTCGGTCCTCCCCCTGTACCTCTTCTCGATCTTGGATTCCCTAGTGAAATTCCTCAAAAAAACATGAGCGTTGCAACACAAGTTTCTATGGGGGGGAGCAATAAAATAAAATAAATGGGTGTTGGTGGCTTGGGATACCCTTTCTAAACCAAATACCCAAGGAGGAATAGGTCTTAGGGACCCCCAGATTATAAGTAGAGAAATGGTGGTGAAACTTTGGTGGAATTGGGTCAAATCCCTTAATGCCCTATGGGAAAAACTATGGAAGAATAAGTACGCCCCCACCATCCCTCAATGAGATTTAATCAGAGCAGATGGTGACAGGCTAGGCTCAATGAACTAGAATAATGTTTGCATAATCGTACCCTAGTCCAACAACAATTCTTTTGGGGAGTTCATAACGATCACTCAGATCTCTTCTGGGGGGATGCTTGGGACCAAATTCTTGTCTTAGGGAAGGTGGAATATTTACAGGGGCTATGTCGGACTATGGAAAGAGTAGGGTGGTTGAAGGTGCACCAACATTGGATGGTTAACACAAGGCCCTTTGCATGAACTTGGAAGCCCTTAGAGGATTGGTCGGCTCAATGGACCGAGCATACCAGAGAAGTAACAACGAATATTTTGATAAAATGATGGCTCAAGAAAAGAGAAGGAGACAACATTATTTAATGGGGTTGAAATGGGTATCGTAATTTCACGGTAAAAGAAGCTTACTTATCTGCATTGAATCTAGGGGAGAATTAGAGTAGTCCCTTATGGGGGAAAATATGGTCGGCTTCCTTATGGCCTAAAATCTCTACCTTCCTATGGTTGGTAGCGAGAAAAAATATTTTGACTTGGGAATGTCTCCTCTGTAGAGGATTTGTGGGTCCATCCAGATTTGTTCTTTGTTTGGGAGTAGAGGAAACCCTGGATCACTTACTTGGCTCATGCAAGTTCACGACCCAACTCCGAGACACAGGCTCGACCCTCTTCAGAAAAACAGATATAAGGAACCATAACATTCCCGAAACCATAGAATTATGGCGTAATAACCCCTATATCAAACATATCCTAAACAAAGCATGGGAAACCTTTCCAGGATTCCTCATGTGGAACGTATGGAAATAATGGAATAGAAGAATTTTTAAAGGAAAAACGCTTACCAGGGCCAAAGTTTGGGAGACCATCAACACCAACATTAAGTAATCCATTGTTGTGATCCCCTGGTCTGCCCAAGACCTCCAAATGAAATCTCATGAGGCTCACATCTTCAAAAACTGGCACTTGAAGTCTTGTGCTAAAATAAGTACATTAAACCAGAAGATTGAGAAGGATCAAATTTGAGACTAGTGGGTTACCACGTAGGAGGGGTTCATAAAATTAAATTTTGACGGGGCGTTGAAGGGGAACCTAGGTCTTGCAGGGGCAGGGGGCGTCTTTCGAGATCACAAGGGAGATGTGATTTTGGTCTATGCATCAAAACTGGGCCTCTCAAAAAAAATATTTGGCAGAACTGGCAGGTCTCCTTCGAGGTATGGTGATTGCTCAGAAATATGGGTTCTTGACCTTGGAGGTGGAAGGGGACTCTCAATTGATTATTAGAGCATTAAAAAAAATATTGAATGGGGTGATGGTCAACAAAGTATTGCAGCACTGGATGATGAGTCATGGGCTAATAGAGCTTGGGAGTTTGGTGAACTCTCTGGAAACCATCATACTAGAGTTGGTTTGTAGGAAGGCTAACTTAGTGGCTAATTGCATG
>SNQJ01S0034554.1:69299-102651 GCA_010110895.2 Picea sitchensis
TAGATGTCCCTCTGTTACAATCCAAAATTAAGTCCTTAGAGGACCGGGTGGCTGTGTTGTCTAAGGAAAATGTTAGACTGCAAGCCAACGATAAGAGGCAAAAGACCACGGGTTCTATCGTCTTCAGAAATGTTGAGGCAGCTACTGATTTTGTTAACTCAAAGTTATCCTGACTGAATCATTTTCCTACAGCCCAGGTATGTTATTTCAATATCGATTTTTGGTTTGAATTAGCATAGTCGATTGTGTTTGCTCTGAATTAGTTCTGTTTTGTTTGAATAGATTTAAAAACGATTATGTTATTTTCGAATTACCAAGAATGATTTCGTTTTGAATTGTGTTTGCATTGAATCAATACAAAAGATTTGTTTGCTAGATCGATTATAGATCTGTTTTGATTAAATCGGTTTAAAACGATTTTGTTGTTCTTGAATTGGTATAAACGATTGAATTGGCTCTGAGTTAGTTTCATATAGTTCTATTTTGTTTGATTCAAAAATGATTCTGTTTGTTTTAAATTAGCATTAGTCGATTGTGATTGCGTTGAATTAGTTTGATAAATCGAATACAGTTCTGTTTGGATTGAACCGATTTGACACGATTTTGTTGTCCTTCAATTAGCATGAACGATTGTATTCGTTTTGAATTAGTAACAAAATAATTGTTTGATAAATTGCACACATTCCTGTTACCATTCGATTAATTCAATACGATTTCGTTTGTTTCGGATTCGCATGAAAGATTTGGTTTGCCATACCAAGAATGATTTGCTTGTTTTTAATTGGTAATAAAGACTCTGTCTGGTTGACTGCATACATTCTTGTTATCATTTGGATTCATTTAAAACAATTTTGTTTGTAAATATGACCAGCTACAAAATCGTGATATTCTGTAGCTAGTCATAAAATTTGGATTTTTGTTAATTTTACAAATAAAACACTATCTAAACTTGTTTATTCTTATCCATCTATAGGTACACACGAATTTCAATGGGAATTGGATCTGTTGTGGTAGTTTAGAACATACTTTTGGTTTAAGTTGTTAGTCTTAGGCAGAAATAGTAATCTGGGAGATTGTTCCCATATTTTTTGTGAACAATTTTGATACTTTCCACAGGGGATGTTTCACCCTGTGGCCTTTATATACACATTATTTTTTGTAAAGAACCCATCACTGTTGGGAGAACAAAGACTATGGACTTATGATTATACAGACTCGAATAGAAGTGGATTTGTTGTACGKCTTTAGCTTCAATTTATCTTACTTTTGTTCAAGTTTCTGTGCATTTTAATTTGTAATCAAATTATTGACTACTTTAGATATCAAGATTTGTTACAGGTTGATGCGTTATGATTTAAATTCTGTCCATATTTGATGTATCTCATTTTACTCACAACAATTACTCTATTTGAATTTAATTAACAGAAGGTTTATCTTCTTAGTTAAATGAACGATTATATGCAAATCTTCGCACTGGGATTTATTTAAATGTGATGATCTGTAAACTTTAAGATTGTTGTCGTTTTATGTCTTGTTTGTTCTGTCATTCATATTCAAAGAGCACTATTGCTTCCTGTTTACAAGAATCTTGTGGAAAATCTAGTGCGGGTTTCCTCCCATCAAAGAACTAATTCGAGTACTGTGCACAGGACAAATCGGAAGCATTACTTCAGGTCAGTTTGTTATTTAATAGTTAATAAATTCGAGAATTCTCAGTAGTTTGGATAGATATATAGTTCAGATTTACATTTAGGATTATTATTTTAATTGCTCAGCTTAGATAGTTTTCATTTCATCCCTTTCTCATAAAAATTATAAAAATCAAAAATAAAAGTTTCGCTGTCATAAGACATTTTATTAATGATTTTTGCAAATTTAGATCAAAATTTGTATTCTGTAAGTACTGTACATATATAACTGAGATCTAATTCTGTTGATAGCTGAACATTTAATTTCATAGAATCATTGTTGTATAATATTAGTAAGTAAGTTGTATATATGGTTTTAGATTTGTATATAGTTTGCTGTAGCCGCTTTTTTCACTTAGATTAGTTTCCTTAGCTTAGTTTTTCTTTCGTTTTCCTAGGACTTAGATCAGCCAACGGAGCCGCTAAACCCGTCGGAGTGGATCATTCCAAACGGCTTGGGTTATTTAGACAACCCCGGACCGAATCTACCCCTCCAGTTGATGAGCGGTCAATTTCGCCCGTCAACAGGTTGCATCCTTCTTTCAGTTGAAAAGCGTCTAGAATTCAGAGATCGCGGTCTGTGATTTGCGCTCCTCCTGTTTGGAAGTTGCGGCTCTGTACCGTTTCTCTTGTCATGGAGATTATTGTTTCCTTGATCTTTCCTGCCGTTCATCTTTGGTTCCTGAAGATGCACCGGTTTCATTCCTTCCATATTGCCCAAATGATCATGCCGGGAATTAGGGTCCAATAGAGATTCATCTCTTCGTTTTCGTTGTAGTTTTCCTTCCAGGTGTTTATAGTTGCAGAAATATTACCTCTGATCCTATTAGACTGTTGGAAGATGCCTGCCACCCAGTCCTAGACTTCTGTTGTATAGGGACATTCATCCAGGAGATGGTTCGTTGTTTCCTCCTTTTCTTCACATAGGTGACATCTAAAAGGGCCTATGAATCCTCTCTTCTTTAGGTTTTCCCATGTTAGGATTCGATTGTGCAGTATTAACCACTGGAAGATTTTTATTTTTGGCCAATGGAGGCTATTCTAGAGCTTGTCCCATTGATGCGTCGAGTCTTCTTGGTCTTGGTCCACTATATAGTGGCGTACTTATTTAAGATTGAATTCCCCACCGGCTTTGTGCCCCCATCTCAGCTGGTCATTTCCGTCCGTGACTACAATTTTTTGTCTCCCTAATTCCTCCTCCACTTCTTTTACTGTTGTTGTGGTCTGGTCTCTAGTCTGTGGGGTGAGAGTGTTCCAGATTCTCCATTTGTTGAGATCTATTTCTTGTTTCCAGAAATGGTAGACTCGGGTTTTGCCTTGCGCCATCATCTCCTGTTGGAGTTCCTCCTGGCCCAGTTTTTCCATTCTAGGTACCTGTTGCCAGGCATCCTCCCAGAATTGAGCGGTTCTGCCATTTCTTATTTCCCAAAAGATGTGTCTGGATCCAGGTCTTGTTGCACCAGGCTAGGTTCCAGATGGCAGAACCTTCCCTGGTGCCTCTGAAGTGGATTTTGTCCTAGTTGTAAATGTCGAGGGCATACTTTTCCTTCCACAGGTTGATCCATGGCGTGGTAGTTTCTTTGAATCAACGCCACCCGAGTTTCGCCCCATAGGCGTCATTAGTCACTTGCGTGTCGTGTAACCCCAAGCCTCCTTTGATTTTTGGTTTACAAACCTTCTCCCAAGCCACCAGTGCCCATTTTTTCCTTGTTTCCGCTCATCGCCACAGGAAGTCCCTTTGTATGGTTCTTATTTTTTGTAGAATCCCCATTGGGTGTTGGGAAAACTGACATCATAAAGGTTGGGATAGCTTGCAAAACCGACTTGGTTAGGATAAGTCTTTTGGCTAGGTTGAGAGATCTGTACGTCCAATTTTTTACCCAGTCTTGTAGCTTGTTGACTATTCCTTCCCAAGTTGACATCTTGTAGGATTTGTCTCTCAGGGGGATGCCCAAGTACCTGGTTGGGAGGGATTTGCGTTCAAATCCGAAGATGTTGGCCAAATTCCTTTGGATTCCGAGGTTGGTATTAAAGAAGAAGATCATATATTTGGACTAGTTTATCTCTGCCCCCGAGGCTTCCCCAAACTCATCTAAGATTTGTTTGTAGTCTTTTGCTTCCTTGACTGTGGGCATGCCATGAAGTAAGGTGTCATCCACGAACTGTTGGTGTGTAGAAGTCGGGCAATTCTCGTAGGGTTTGATACCTTTTATTTCCCCTGTTGTGGTTGCGCTTTTTATGCTTCGACTGAGACCTTCCATCATTAGGATGAATAGGAAGGGGGACAATGGGTCTCCCTGTCTGATGCCTCTCGTGGGCCAGTAAGGTTTGGCAGGGGCTCCAATTACTAGTAGCGAGAAGCTTGTTGTGGATACTAGGTTGACTATCCACCTGATCTAGTGCTGGGTAAAGCCGAAGGCTTCCAGGGTCTTGACCATATAGTGCTAGCTGATTTCGTCATAATATTTTTATAGGTCCAATTGTATTATCAACCCCCCTCTTTTCTGAAGATTCAGGGTGTGGATAAGTTCATGGGAATGGATAATATTGTCCATTATTTGCATTCCTTCCACGAAACCTGCCTGTTCTTGTGAGACCAGTGTGGGTAGGAGTGGTTTCAATCTATTTGCTATAACCTTGGAAATTATCTTATACACCACATTGCACAACGCTATAGGTCTATAACGATTGGGGGTTTTGGCTTCATTTTCTTTGGGGATAAGTGTAATCATTGTAGCATTTAGTGATTTCAAAATGGAGGCTGACCTTCTAGAGTCTTCCACTACCCTATAAACGTCATGTTTGACGACTTCCCAACAGGATTTGAAGAACTCCACTGTGAAACCATCTGGGCCTGGGGATTTTCCATTGGGCATTTCCTGGAGTGCTTGGTCTATTTCCTCCTCCGCAATGGGCTTGTTCAGGTTGTTATTTTGTTCTTCTATTACTAGGCGAGGGATATGCTGGATTATCTTTTGAATGGCCTATGTTCTATCTTGGTTAGGTTCCTGGGCTATCCCGTGGAAGTGGTTTACCAAAGTTGTTTCGATGTCCTTATGTGATTCTCTTTCTATTCCATCTTGGTCCCTAATCTTCAGGATTTTGTTATGGGCTCTTCTGGCCATGGTTGTTCTATGAAAAAACTTGGTGTTCCATTCTCCTTCCTTTAGCCATTTGATCCAGGACTTTTATCGCCAGAGCGTTTCTTCTTGCTGGAAACTCTCTTCCCATTCCTGGGTCATTTGGATCTCTTCCTTTTTCCACTCCTCATTGTAGCCCTTCGAAATGCAGGTTTCCTGGAGATTTTTCATTTTTTACTCAATGTTGTTCTTCTCTTGGTTTATATTCCCAAAAGTTTCCTTGTTCCACTCCTTGAGCCTATATTTTATATGTTTTAGTTTCTTATAGAGTTTGAACATCCTTGTCCCTTGCTCTGGTTTCTCCTCATGCCACCACTCTTTGATTCTTTCCTTGAAAGTCAGGTGTTCAATCCAAAATTTCTCAAATTTGAAAGGTCTGTTCTTTGGAGTGGTCTAGAAGCCTGCTTCCAGTTGCATTGGCCAGTGATCAGATCCCCCCCATGGAAGGATGTTGCAGTCTAAGGTTAGCCCATGCATAATGATTGAATCTGACACTAGGAATCTGTCAAGTCTTGTTGCTACCTGATGTTGGCATGTTCGCTTATTGTTCCAGGTGAACTGGCCATTATTCGTTTTCAAATCTACCATCTCCGCTGTGTCTATGAATGTTGAGAACTCCTCTGCATCTCTATCCAATCTTCTTGTACCTCCTTTTTTCTTCGCAAGTGACGTGATGATGTTGAAATCCCTGGCTAGGATCCATTGGAGATTGTTGGCTCAATTTTTAAGATCTTCTAGGTCTCTTAGCACTCCTCTCCTATCCTCTGACACCTGGGGTCCATACACATTAGTGCATAAAATCACCTCTGTGTTCCCAATGAGTTGCATGGGGACCGTAAGGGTATGCCTTGCCTCTTCTGCTTCTATTAGGCTTATTACTCATGGGTTACACAGGGTGAGGATATATCCTACCATTTGGTGGCCTCCAATAGCCACCATCTTGTACTTGCGCCATTATTGTTGACTGATTGTTTCCATTCTGTCTGTATTACACTTGGTCTGTTGAATAAAACAAAGATCTGGTTGTTCCTGTTTGAGTCTATTCCTAAGGATTCGTTGCTTTCTTGGGCTGTTTAGGCTTCTTATATTCCAAGTTATAAACTTCATTTAAACATGTGGGGGGGAGTTGGGGAAGAGTTTTTTGATCTTACCCGAGTTTATCAGTAGCGCTCCAAGCTCCTGCAGGGATACACTATTTGATTTCTTGCCTTTTTTCCTCCGCGTCTTCTTGGGTGAGAGCTGTGGTTGTCCCTCGCCGAATTTGACTCCTAGGTGTCCAATCTCCCTGTGTGTATGCTTTAGGCCTCTATCTTTGGCTTCCTCCCTTAGGAGGAACAAGTATTGGATGCGGTCAAGTTGCTCTGTTGGTACATTGTCTACTCCCTGTCTTTTCCATTGCTCCAGTATGTTTGTGAGATCTATCCATTCCCTTTCCACAAGGTCTCTGAGTTCCGTATCTTCTGTGCCTACTTCGCTTGGTGTCATTTCCACCTCTCCCTCTGCTTCATGCATGGGGGTGTTGTCGTCTCTGATTTATCCTTCCATCGGGGTTGCACAAATTCCCTGTTCCTTCTAGTTATTTGGTCGGTTGGTGGGCTCGTTTGGTGTTTGTTCTCTGACTTCCTAAGCTTTTGTTGTATCCTTGTTAGCTTCCGCCCCTTTATTGGTTTTATTCCATCCTTCCGGGTTATTCCAGACCTCTGGGTTGTTTGCTGCTTGGGCTTTGCTCTGATTTTTGTTAGCTCTGTTTCCGAGGTTTGGTTTAACAAACCCATCCTCATCCTGCTGTGGTTTGGGGTTTTTCGTTTCCTGTTTTTTATTAAGAGGACATTCCCTGATCAAATGACCATGTTCATGGCACCTTCTACATCGGAAGGGGATCTGTTCATAATCGATGCTTTGGATCCATTCCTCATCCCTGAATTCGAGGCTTATGGCTTCTGGGAGCGCTTCTGACACATCCATCTCTATACAAATTCTTGCATAAGATGTGTATCTCCCTTTCAGGGTGGCTTCTGCGGTCTTTATATATTTCCCCAGTTTATTCCCTATTGCTTCAAAAGTAGAGGGTATCCAGTAGTCTAAAGGTAGGGAATAGAGTCTCAGCCAGACTGGTACCTTTTTGAAGGTCTCTTTTTTCTGGGGAGAAATTTTCCTTCCATGGCTGCATGTACAGTCCTGTTGATGCATGGAAGTATGGCCCTCCTTCAAATACTCTATCTCTGTCTTCCAGGTTTATGAAGACTGATGTGAAGAAACCTTTTGAGCCCAGGTGGAGCTCCACTTCCCCACATGGCTTCCAATGATATTTGATCCAGTTGCACAACGTTCTTTTGGTGGGCCACAAGCCTATAAATTTGCATATTAGCGCATGCACCTTCATCCAATCCCTGTAGAGTTGCGTCTACGGATCCTCCAGTATCACCTTGGGTATCAGTGTTGATTTGGGTTTGCACGGGTTGCGCCCTTCTGCGCGGTTGGTCTTCGTTGTGTCTTGCGTCTCATTCTGGGTTTCTCTGGCTTCCTCTTCCATGCATTCACTTTTGCCTTGGTTCCTTTCTTGACCTCTTCCTGGGTCAGATCCCGAGGTGCCTGTGATTGGTGCCTTGAAAAATATGCCCCTTGACCCTTTCCCTCTATCTACCACTACCTGTTTGTATGAAGGGGTACCCTTACCCACCTCTGATGCTCATGCTGTCCTCTGCTATGATCGCGACTGTCAAAAACCCTAGCTTACAGTTGCTCCGAAAAATTCAATGCCTCAACACTCCATAACCTATAAAAACAAAAAATTACAAAACAAAAACATTAATTAAAAAACAAACTTAAAAACAATTAAAAATAAAAAATCAAACTTTTAAATGAAAATTTAAAAATAAAAATTAAAAAAAAATCAATCAAATTAAAAAACAAACAATTAAAAAAAATAAAAAACTAACATTAAAAATAAAATTAGGACTAAAAATCAAACTTAAAGAGAAAAAAAAAACAAACTTAAAAGAAAAATTAAAAAATAAAAACAAAAAATTAATAATTTAAATTAAAAAAATTAAGAGGGTTACCATTGTTTTAATATTAAAACAATGGTAATGAGGTCATCACCCTTTCCCCTTTCCACCTCATGCCATGAGGTGGAAAGGGGAGGGTGATGTGCGACATCGCCCTCTCCCTCACACTTCAATTTTTTTAATTCAAAAACTTTAATTTTTTTAATTTTTTAAAATTTGAATTAATAATTTTTTTTTAATATTTTTAAGTTTGATTTTTAGTTTTTTAATATTTGAGTTTTTATCTCATTTTAAAATTTGTTTTGAATTTAATGCATTTTTTTTTATAAATTTTTTGTTTGATTTTTAATTGTTTTTAAGCTTATTTTATTATTATTAATATTTTTTTTCAAAATTTTGTTTTTAAATTATCTAAATTTTTATTTTTAATGTTTTATGTTTTTTTATTTTATTTATTTTTTAGGTTTTTAAATATTTCTCAAGTTACTTTTAATAAAAAAATGTGTTTTTTTTTTCATTTAAAAAATTGGTATTTTTATTAAATAAAAAAAATTATTTTAAAATGTGACATTTTTATTAAAAATTATGTTTTTTAATAGAAAAATGTGTTTTTTTCTTCTAAAAACGCATTTCTTTTTTATTTAAAAAAATTAAATAAAAAATGTGTTTTTTTCTTTAAAGAAAAAAAGAAACATGTATGCATAATTTATTTATTTAATTTTAATGTAAATTAAAAAAATAAAATAAATTGATTAATAAATAAAATACCACTTTTCTATTTAAAAACTAATTTGAAGTTCTTTGTTTGTGATTGTACCAATGATCGGGGCTACTATTTCAATTAATTCACAATTTTACTCCAGAAATAAGAAGGGTGCTATCAATAACATCACTTTTCGATTTGGGGGTCAATTTTCCAGAATGTAATTTTAACAGTATCAGTTGTCAAGACAATGATTTCAAGCAAGTCACAATTTTAACCACCTTGCAAAAAAGGGTGCTACGGGTAACGCCTTTTTTTGAAACGAGGGTTGATTTTGGTGTTTTTGACATAAAAATATGGGTTTTTTGCACCAGAGTTCTCGTTTTGAGGTCATAGTTCTTGTTATGTTTGTAACTTTGTTTTGTCCAAACAAATATTTCAAACCACTATGGTCTATCCTTAGCTAAAAATTTTTGCCATAAGATAATGCCTCCACATTTTCGGTGCATGAACAATGGCTGCAAGTTCCAAATCATGAGTAGCATAATTTATCTCATGCTCCCTCAACTATCTTGACTCATAGCAAATTACATGTCCATTTTTGGTAATGACTCCACCAAGCCCTTCTTTGCATACATCTATACACACAACAAAATCTTCATTTGGATTTGCAATCTTTAAGATAGGTGCATTGGTTAATAAATCATTCAAGTGTTGAAAACTCTCTTCACACTTGGTAGTCCATTCAAATTTTATTCCTTTATTTTGCAAGGAAGTGTTTGGGTGTGAAATCTTGGATAAACTTGCAATGAATCTCCTATAATAACCATGTACACCCATAAATGACTAACTACATAAATGTTTTTTGGTGCTTACCAACTTTTGATTGCTTCAATATTTTCAGGATCCACTGTCGTGTCATCCTCTGAGACAACATGGCCCAAATAGTGGATCTACTTCTTATAAGAGGAGCACTTCTCAGCTTGACATACAATTGGTGTTCTCTCAATACTTGTAGCACCATCCTCAAATGTTGTCCATGCTCCCCCTTTGTCTTAGAGTAGATAACAATACCATCCAAGAAAACAATAACAAATTTGTCTAGGTAATATCTAAACACTCCATTCATCAGACACATAAAATTAGCTCACACATTTGTCGACCCAAATGGAACTACTACAAACACATAATCACCATACTTTGTTTGGAAGGTTATCTTGCTAGCATATTCTTATCTATTTCTCACTTGATGATAACTTGATCTTAAGTCAATCTTGGAAAACATCTTTGCTTCCTTCAACTGATAAAAAATATGATCAACCATTGGAAAATGATACTTATTCTTTACTGTAACCTTATTCAGTTGTCCGAAGTCAATACATAACCCCAGAGTTCCATCATTTTTTTTTAGAAAAAGAACCGGGGCACCCCAAGGTGAAACACTTGAGCATATGTACCCCTTCCTCAACAACTCTTCTAGCTACATCTGCAACTCTTTCAACTCTGGTTTGCTCATTCTGTAAGGAGTCTTAGATACTGAGGTAGCTCCAAACATCAAATCAATAGAGAAGCCAATGTCTCTCTTTGGTGGGAATCCTCACAATCCCCCAAACACATATTCATATTCCTTTGAAGATTGGATAATCTTCAATATTTGACACTTCATCGTTGGTTGGATATTCCATATGGGCTGCATATATTCGAAATCCTTTCCTAAAACTTCTTTTCAACTGCAATATTGAAATCTCTCCGAAAGATATAGGCGTTGGAATACCTTGAATTGTCCTTGAATTCCCTTCCTCATCAAGACATGTGCAAACCTTGTTGTATCAATCTAGGATAACATGATGCTTTTCCAACCAATCCATACCAATCAAGTAGTCATATGAACTAAGCAATATGATGTTCAAATCAACCTTAGTGTTGACTCCATTCATGTTCATTGCACAATCTTTAACAAGATCATTGATTCTTCTCTTGGTTCCAGTGGCTAGCTGAACCAACCAAGATTTTTCATTCTTACATCTCTTCAATTTAAATCTATTAACCATATTAATATCTATGGAACAACTATGGAACAAGTATAATACAAAAGAATGGATCCATTTCTCCTCTTAGCTACCTGATATTTAACATAGCTCAATAGTCCTCTAAGAATATGGTTTTGACTTCCTCAACCCTCAATCAGTGATCATGTTTGGACCTTCTATAATCTTCTTGAAAGTCCATACATGGCTAGCCCCATATGTGTGAGTAATAGGGGTTGATGGGGCATCCACTCGTACCATGGTGGTCAACAAGGTAGGTTAACTTGTGGGAGGCATAAATTTTGCATATGAGCTCTGATTGAGATGTTTTAGCAACAATTGGAAAAGTATTGGAGTGTAGAACACCGTCGAGGGTGTGTGCATAGGTTCTGGACACTATAACCCCCCAAAATGTTCTTTAATGCCTCAAAATTTCTCTGGAAGGTTTCGGTCCCCAATTTTCCAAACTAGGACCTGCCACTAAAATGAACCTACAAGCTAATTCCTCCAAGTTTTTCCACCTGAAAAGTACCAAGATAGGTGATAAATTGTATGATGATCCAATCTAAATCAGTATGACTCGCTCCATAATCAATCAAAATAACTATGGGTTGATTATCAATCTTACTTTTCACCTCAATCATGTGGGATTGATAGTCTTCTTGTCTATTTTCCAAGGCTACATAAATCCTTGGCATGTTCCTTCCCATGTCTTCCATTGTATCAACTTCCTAAAGGTTATGTACAATCATCATCCTATCTCTTTTATCGGAACAATTTTTATACATGTGGTCTCCCTCACATACCCAACATTTTATGGGTTGTTTTCTTGGCCTTTTTCCCAAGGAATATGTCATATTAGGCTAATTTTGTGCTTGTTTCCCTTGCCTATATGGATGTGAACTATTTTATGAAGAAAGGTGTCTTGAATCCTTTCTTCCTTTAATCCATATTGCCATTATTTTTTTCATCCCAAGTGTTGGTTGTGGAACTTGATTATATTCCTAATTTATATGCAGGTATGCCTAGCCCTCTTTTTTCGGGGGTTTGGGGGCTGCCCCCCAAATGAAGGGGGTCTGGGGGGGGCATGGGGGTGGAGCCCCCTGAGTATTTTTGTTGGGAAAATTGCCTTGTAAAATATTGTAATTTTGCAGTCAATCTGAACCGTTCATTATAAGGTCGCAGATCTGATGGTAGAAGTTATGTTAGGTTTTTTTTCCCTAGAAGGAAACTCTCTTTTATGAGGGAATTATATTGCGACTATGTATGTGTGTGAATATTGTATTATGAGAGAGGAGACTGTGCGAGAAAGAAGAGGAAGTTACAATGGTTGAGTTGTAGGTTGTAACCCTTCATTTTGCTGGATAATAAAAAGGAAGGACCTAACAATTTCTCTGGTGGACGTAGCCCATAATGGGTGAACCACGCATATATGTGTCTCTATTGTATTGTGTATCTTTTGTGTTTTATTTCCACATTTTTTTAATTTTATTTCTCCATGATCTTGTTTTTCTAACAACTGGTATAAGAGCAAAATGTAACTCGTAGGAAAAGAGGGTTCCTACTTCGAGTGGGAGTAATGGCGGAAGATGGATAGTTTAAGGTCGATACATTCAATGGCCAAAAATACCAGCTATGGAAGATGAAAATTGAAGATTATTTATATTAGAAGGATTTATTCCTACCATTGTGCAGAATAACAAAGAAACTGATGGCCATGAAGGATGAAGAATTGGAGGTTCTTGACATAAAGGAATTGGGAACAATACGGTTGAGCCTAACAGAATCAATGAATTTCAATATTTCAAAAAAAATACAACGAAGGATTTTATGGATGCATTGGATAAAATGTATGAAAAACCCTCGGCGTCCAATAAGGTATTTCTAATTGAGCGATTATTTAATATGAATATGTCAGAAGGTGGTTATGTTGCTGATCATTTAAATGAATTTAATACGGTTACTAATCAGCTAAGTTATGTAAAAGTGGACTTTGATGATGAGTTCATGGCTCTTCTATTCTTGTGCTCATTGTCAGAAAGCTGGAATAGCTTGGTCATGGCTATAAGTAACTCTGTCTCTAGTTCAAACACTCTAAAATTTGATGATGTTGTTGGTGTTATCCTTAGCGAGGAAATGAGATAGAAAAACAAAGGTGAAACATCAATAAATGCGTTGACCATGGAGAACAGGGGAAGACAAAAAGATAGAGGAAAGGGCTCAGGGAACCGCGAGAATTCTAGGAAGAGCAGATCCAAATACAGACTAGGAAAAATAGAATGTTGGAATTGTGGGAAGAAAGGACATCTGAAGAAATACTGTAGAGCTCCAAAGAAACAAAGAGATGGACAACAAGAAAAAAAATCCGAAAGCAAATGTAACAGGTGATGTTTTACAAGATGCTTTGATTCTTTCTGTAGATAATATTTCCGAGTCTTGGGTAGTAGATTCAAGGGATTCATTTCATTCCACACCCCATAGGAAATATATTTAAGATTATGTTCAAGGTGATTTTGGACAGGTTCATTTGGGTGATGATGCACCTTACACAATTGTTGGAATGGGCATGGTACAAATAAAACAAAAGAATGGAAACCAATGGTTGTTGAAATAAGTAAGACATGTTCCATATCTAAGAAAAAATCTAATTTCAATAGGGTAGGTGGCAAGTGAAGGTCGTATATCTACATTTACAGATAAGGCGTGGAAGGTCACCAAAGGATCATTGGTGATAGTAAAATGAGAGAAGGTAGGTACATTGTATTTATGTACTAGTAATAGTGACTCTTCTATCTCTTTAGCTTCTACAGGAGTGGATACAACACTATGTCATCATAAGCTTATAAACATGAGTGAGAAGGGGATGTAGATACTTCATAAAAGGAATTTGTTGCTAGATCTTAAACAAATTGATTTGGATTTCTGTGAGGACTGTGTTTATGGAAAGTAGAAGAGAGTCATATTTCTCAGAGTTGGAAAGGTAAAGAAGAGTGAAAAATTAGAGCTTGTGCATACATATGTATCGGGAAAAACTCATGTATCATATCTTGGTGTCTCTCGTTATTATGTTACTTTTAATGATGTTGCAACTAAAAAAAATTGGGTCTATTGCATTTGACAAAAATCTGATGTTTTTGAAACTTTTAAGAAATGGAAAGCTTTGGTTGAGAATGAGACAAGAAAAAGTTGAAGTGTCTCAAATCAAACAATGGAGGTGAATATTGCAGCAAGGAGTTTGATGATTACTRTCCATACCATGGGATTYGTAGGGAGAAGATAGGTTCATGAACACYACAAGGAAATGGTGTGTCAAAAAGGATGAACATGACAATCATGGAGTGTGCATGGAGTATGCGATTGCATGTAGGGTTTCCCTTACAATTTTGGGCAGATGTTGTAGATGTTGTTGTTTACTTAATAAACATAGGACCTTCAAGCTCTTTGTATGGTGGCATTCTCGAGGAGGCATGAATAGGTAAAAAGGTAAACTATTCATTTCTGAAGACTTTTGGTTGTGAAGCATTTGTCCATATTGATAAAGGAAATAGAACAAAGCTTGAAGAAAAATCCAATAAGTGTACCTTTATTGGATACAGTGTTAATGATTTTGGTTATCGCTTATGGGATTATGAAAATCACAAAATCATTAGGAGTAGAGATGTAATATTCAATGAGAAGGTCATGTACAAATATTAATCCCAGGGAAAAAAACAAGAAAAAGAAAAACCAGAATACACAATGCTTGATGAGATCACTGAAAAAGAAATTCCAAAGGTACTTGAAAATCAAAATGTACAACAACAGGAGAAACATGTACCTCAAACTCCTGCAAGTGTTGTTAGAATATCTATCAGGTTAAGTAGACACCCTGGATGATACTCTCCTTCATTGTATTGTTTATTGTTGACTAATTCTGGTGAACTAGAAAGTTATGAAGATGCAAGCAGGTAGACACTAAAAAGAAGTGGGAGAAAGACATGAAAGAGGAAATAGATTCCTTGGTAAATAACCAGACTTGATACATGGTTCAGTTTCCTACAGGAAAAAGAGCATTGTAGAATAAATGAATTTACAGGTTGAAGGAAGAAGATGGAGGCAACAAGTGGTACAAGACTAGACTTGTTGTAAAGGGGTTTGCACAAAATAAAGGTATAGATTTTGATGAAATATTTTCTCTTGTTGTTAAAATGACTTCAATTAGGACTATTTTAAGTCTTGTGGCAGTAGAAGATTTGCATCTTGAATAATTAGATGTAAAAACAACTTTTCTCCATGGGGATTTGGAGGAAGAGATTTATATGCAGTAACCACATGGGTATGAGGTCAAAGGAAAGGAGAATTTGGTATGCAGGTTGACGAAGAGCTTGTATGGACTAAATCAAGTTCCAAGGCAATGGTATTTGAAGTTTGACAGAATTATGACAAAAAAAGGTTATAGTAGATGTCATTTTGATCACTGTATTTATTTTAAAAGGCTAGAAAATGGAAGTTACATTATCTTGCTATTGTATGTAGATGACATGCTTGCTGCAGGGTCTAACATGCAAGATATAAATGTGCTAAAAAATAAATTAGCTAATTCATTTGCGATGAAGGATTTGGGTGCTGCAAAGAAAATACTTGGTATGAGAATAATAAGAGATAATAAAAATCGCAAATTGACATTGTCTCAGGGTGAGTACATAAAGAAGGTGTTGGAGAGGTTTAGAATGAAGAATGAAAAACTAGTTAGTACACCTTTGGCCAACGATTTCAAATTGACCCAAGACATAGGAGCAGATAGAATAGATGTCTAGGGTCTCTTATTCATCAACAATTGGTAGCTTGATGTATGCTATGGTTTGCACAAGATAAGATATTACACATGCAGTGGGAGTTGTGAGCAGGTATATGAACAATCCAGGTAAAGAACATTGGGAGACAATAAAGTGGATTCTTAAGTATTTGATAGGTACCGATACTCATGCATTATGTTCTGGAGGTTCATACACTCTTCTACAGAGATATGTTGATTCAGATATGGCAGGTGATAAAGATAACATGAGGAGCATCACATGGTATGTTTTAACTGTAGGTGGAACAACAATAAGTTGGATTTCAAAACTGCAAAAGGTTGTTTCACTTTCAACAATAGAAGCAAAGTATGTTGTTGCGACAGAGGCTAGTAAAAAGATGATTTGGTTACAAAGGTTTATGGAGGAATTGGGAAAGAAGCAGGAGAATATCACATTGTACCGTGACAATGCGAGTGCCATTAATCTTGCAAAGAACTCAACCTTCCATTCTAATACTAAGCATATACAACTCAGGAAAGCCTTGCCTTACTCTACTCATATAAATACTTAGTTTATCTCATGGCTTCCTCCAAATTATTAGGCTCATCAAATTGAATTTTATCTTTGTAGAATGATGGAAGCCCACTTAAAAACCTTTGATTTTTGACCTTCTCATCCCTGATGAAATACACATACCTCAAAAGCTCCAATAATATCTTCTCATACTCTTCCATGGTCATGTTCCCAAGCTTAAACTCAAAGAAATCTTGCATATTCTTGTCATAATAATGTTCTGAAAAAGAACTTCTTTTGAAAATACTTTTTAAAATACTTCCAAGAGATTCTCTTTTCATCAATATTCTTGACATGCTTCAAATGGTCCCACCAAATGGAAGATTTTCCCTGAAGAGGATATATGGTAATATTTGCTTCCATATTCGATCAATAATTGTGCAATTGAAAATATTTTTTCATTCCCAACAACCAGGTTTTAGGTTCTTCACCCTTCCTATGCTCCCCATCAAATGTTGGTGGCTTGAGCCTTATGAGCCCTCCTTGCAAAATGTCTAGCTCAAGCCTTCTCCTTTGATGTATGATAGGGTATCTACTTGGGTTGATCTCTTACTTTGATAATGAAGGTACTCTTCTATTTTAATGTATAAGTGAATGATAATTCCTACTAACACTTATCGAGTGCCTCGTCCCTTTTAGTCATCCCTTTTTTCATGAGATATGTGCTCTGCTTCATGCCCTGCACTGGTTTCATGTCTTATGTTAGACTCCTTGTTGATTTGTATTTAAAATTTATTCATAATCTATAGCAGCCGAGGATTAATTTGGTTCTACGCCTCCTGGGCTCTTATCAACCTTTCATTAGCTTCTCTATAGCTTTGTACTTCCCTCTGCAAGCACTTCATCAACTCTACAGGCTCCACTCTTCTTCTATGTCCATTGAAATCTGTTTCTGCATTTTCCAAACTAATATTTAATCCTTTGATTTCATCTCCTTGTCTATAAAAACCATGTGCATCATACATATTTTTAGTCCTCATATCTGGACTTGATCTGTTATTCTTGTACCTTTATTTCTAAAAAAATGTACATGCAACAATTATTGTTAGAATTATGCACATTTTAAAATATTTCATTAATTAGTTTAAAAGTCATCATTCAACCAAATTCATGAAGAACAAAAATGCACTAATTTAAATTCTAATCCCTTAGACATATTCTCTTCTAAATTTTCTTTCCAACGACCATACTCATGTATCATTGTGAGTTATGGGCTAAAATTTATAGCTTTATGAATTTTTCCATTTCTACTCAATTGTGCCATGTTTTGACTGATGTAATCTCACTAAAAGACCATTTTATGCCACCTTTGATAGTGAATTTGTTAGGAATAAAAAAATATGGAATTAATGACTTTGATTTTTTTTTCCATTTTCTCCTGACTTAGAATTTTTAGCCAAAATTCGCTATCTCCCAAATTGAGCAAAAATGGAAAAAATTTCCTCAAGACAAAGTTGTCTATATTGTTGAGTAGGTAAAATGTTGACTAAATAAAATTTCCCAGATTTTTGATCTGGGGTTTTCCCTCCTCGAAGATTTCAAAGATCTCCAAAAAGTGTTCGGGAATAGTGGCTTTTGCCTTGTTTCCACATCTCTACACCAAATCCTTTTGAATTTTGCAAAACTCCCTACTATGTATCTTTATGCTTTCTTTTTGGACATTTTATTAAATTTTGATTTTATTTGGGTCTCGATCACAGAGCACCACCTAGATCTTTAAAATCCACTAATTGAAATTTTCCGAAGAACTGAATCAAAATTGGCTCATGGCCCTCACTGACACTTTCATATCCATCATTGTTGCGAACACACCTTTTAAATTTATCTGATTCTGAGTTTTTATGCTCTTGTTACGGCTAAAACAAGTTTTTGGCTCCATAGTTTTTATCTATTTATTTATCCTTGTCTGTCTTTCTCCTTTCCTTTCTCTTCTCTTCTCCTTCTCCTTTTCTCTTCTCTTTTCTTCCTCTTCTTTCTTTCTTCTTTTCTCTTTGAAAAAATCCCTACCTATGTGGAAGCAAAACAAACTTTTCTTGTCTGTACCAATGTTGCACACTCTGGATCCTGCACTCCACAAGTTCCGGGACTTAGTCTATTTTCCAACATTCACGTAGAGGAATGGTGCACCCGCATGTGATTTGATGTCTCACATCCTGCATCCCACAAGTCTTGGGACTTAGTTTACTTTCCAACCCTTTTTGTGCCTGTGTGGAGGAATTAGCCATGCGAAGGAATAGTGCACTCGCATGTTCTCCTGCACCCACATCCCTTATTCTGCATTCCGTTGGTCTTGGGACTTAATCTATTTTCCAACACTTTTTATTCATGTGTGGAGGAATAATGCACTTGTATGTTCTCCTGCACCCACATCCCACATTTTTCACTCCACCAATCTTGGGACTTAGTCTATCTTCCAACAATTTTTATGCATATGTAGAGGAAATTCCCATGTGGAGGAATAGTGCACCCACATGTTCTCCCACACCCACATCCTACATCATGCACTCTGTCCGTCTTGGGACTTAGTCTATTTTCCAACACTTTTTATGCATGTGTGGAGGAATTGCCCATGTGGAGGAATAGTGCACCCACATGTTCTCCTGCACCTGCATTCCACATTCTACATCCCACCATTGTGGCCTACCACCATGGTAGTCCAAATCACCATTTCCATGTCATCTAACACGTAGCCTCCATGTCATCGGGTATGGTATGGAAAATTTCCCAATTTTCCAAAAATTCTCAGAAATTAATAGTTTTCCAAAAATTTCTTTCTCGACCAAAAAATTATTTTCTTTTTCAATCGCTATGGGAGCTCTGGACTTAGCTTCCCATGGCCAAAATTGACCCTACGACTATAAATTCAACATCCCTTTGCCAAATTACATGCATATTTCAACTAAAATTTGGGAATTTTCACTCTGAATTTCACCATTTCCCCAAATTCAACATAGACTAATGCTCCACAACAATGAATTTGTTAAATCTGTGCTATTCTCTGGACCATATGAGTCCAATGTTGAGCCAAAATCTCTAATACCAATCTATGACGTACCTAGACTCACCTCTGGGCATATGTCACTAAAATCCAAGTTTTGTCACATACTAAAATTTTCAAAACTTCTTTTACCTTCAAGATGAGTCCCATTACTACCATTTTATGTTCTGATACCAATCTATAACATATCCAACTCCTTGGATGGGCCACATTACTACTAAATTGACTCACATATCAATTCCACATGTGGAAAATACGTGTACCGTGACATAAAACACATGACATATCACACTATTATCATTAATTCTTAAGCTCAGGAATGCAACTGATTAAACATGCACAACAACAGTTGAACACACACAATGAAATTCATACATATAAAATGGAATAAATGCAATATTCTATCACAAATAACATAGTGATAATTTTTTTTATCTTTTAAAACGTTTTACACTACCGGTTGTAGACGAAGGATATTCCTCCCAAACACAGGCTATGTTGCACCAATTATTTCTACAACAACGACCCCAAAGTTGGGGATATCAATCCACAAGGACGAATAGGCTCCCACGGGTGTCTACATTCCATTGCAACAACTCAAAACTTATTAAAAACATAGTGACATAACTCCTACGAAAATTCCAACCACCCAACTATCTTCCCCATCACTCTACACAACCCAAGGGATAAGATTTAGTTCTCTACATCGCAGTCCCTCAGACAATCTCCACCCCCTTCATGGATCCAACATAGACTGGCCAATAATCTCTGTATTGAGTGCTCTAGGAAATCCAACTACAATAGGAGTGCTCACACAAGAAGCTCACTTGATTTTGGGTAATTTTCTCAATAGAAAATCACTCTAGGCATAACAACCTCATTCTTGACATAATTTCTAGCTTCAACAAGTTGTCTTCAATACCCAATGTGGCTGACCACTCTTTCACAACACTCTACTATGGTTTTCCTCACTTCTTTCTCACTATCAAAACTTGTATTTTTCATACTCGAATTTCTTCTTTTTCAATGCTTGCTTGACTCTTACTTTTCCCCTAAGGATGATTACACTCAACCCCTACTGCCATAACCAAGTGGCCTAACTTCCTCAACCTCTTACATGAATTCAATGATTTAGTGTTGAATAATTCAAATGGATAAATGGCTAATTGAAAAATTTATTAATGAATATGACTTAAGACTTAAGGCATATGAAAACCCCCATCAAGCCCCCTCTCTTATGGAATTATAACCCCCCATTACTCTAGTCCTTACCTATCTATAGCTGGTGGTGTATTTCATTTCATTGTTTTCAATTTACAATGTTTACATATTACATCCCTTGGCCCATGACCATTCTTAATACTTACAAATATACAATGCTACATTCGGGATCAAAACTGGGGTGTTACAGTAACTAATTGTGAAACTAAAAAAATTGTAATTAACCAACCATCCCACTTTAAAATTTGGAAATTAAAAAAATAATATTTTTTTTTTCCAAGGAAACACTCGTAGAAAACTCTCCGAGGACTTCCCCATGATCCATGTATGGTAAATGGGCTAAACCGTTGGCCCTCATTATCAGGCCTAACCCGATGGGGACATCAAGTGAGGCCCAACAATCTCAACGATATAGTTGGTTGGGGACTTGACCTCGAGACCTATTGCATTATAACCACAACACTCATCGAATGGAGCTAACCCATTGGGCTTAAATTAAAAAAAAAATCAAATAGTTGTGATTTTATTTTTCCCAATCCAATCCATGTACACTCCTACAAGCATTTCTCAATTTTCAAGAAAACAACTAGTATGCAGGGTAGCTAAACATGGATTAAGGAAGTTCATAATATGAGCAAAATAGATTAAGCATCTCAAGATAACTAACTTATATTAATACCTTAAAAATCTCTTGAAATCTTTCTAATATTTCCCATGCAAACCTTAGGAAGAAAACAAGAGGGAAAAAAATATTAAATTACTATTTGGCCCTAACATTAGAGAAAACATCACACTTTCCATATAATTATTTGAAATAAGAGATGCCTCCATTAAAAATCCATAGTTAGAGAAACCAATCACAAATTTTTGAATCACAAATCCTCACGTTGTCTTGGAAAGCATTTTCATTCATTATGTCTTCTAGTGTCAATCACAGGACCATGTTTTCGACCATTTTGTTTATGTGTATTTATTTTCACCGATTTCTTGATTGTTTTGTTGTCTAGCCTATTTTCTTGTTATGTTTCCCTCCCATTCTTTCTCTCCAAAACCCAAATAATATGAAACCCCAAAAAGCACATGAAGCCATCATTGTTAATGCCCAGCCATAGGGTACAGGTATCCATAACCAGATTTATAACTTGATTTATACGTATGATTTAAATAATTTAATTTAAAATTATTAAAAAAATTAAAACATAAATGAAAAAGCAAAATATTCCCAACAAAAATAGTGAAAATTTTGAGGAAACTAGATTTTAGAGCTTACCCACAAGCACTTGTTGTATGTTGTTGACGAGGATTGTAAAGGCTAATAATATGGCTAATTGGGAAACAACATCTTGCACCACACAGCTTTTGGTGAACAAATATCCCAATTCATTGCGAAAAACCATAATAAACGCCCACACCACAATTCCTACTAGAGAGGAAGTTACTACTGCCACTACAATGGTAAATTTGGCTCCATTGGCAATCCTAGCTTCAAGATGATTAGCAACCCTCACGTTGCATTTACAACAAGGCCATGTGAGAGTGTTCTTCACCCATATGGAAACCTTGTGGAAATAAGAAAGCTAATGGATACAACCATGTCCCATTGATTGATGTTCAGGCTACAAGGTATTTAAATAAAAAATACTCAACTTCATTATAATCTTGTAGTCAAACTTCAAGTAAATCTCTATACACCTCTACCCAGTACTTACACCCGATATTCCCCTCTCACTTTCTTCGGTTGAATCCTAGTTGTAGACATCTTGTATCATGAATTCATCTTGGGTAAGAAGGCTAACCAATTTCCCTCACAATGATGAACTTCATAACAAATTTGTAATGAGAAAATAAGATTTATTTTTGCATTTAACAACACAACATTTGATTTTTTTCTGCTCTGAATGGACATTAAAGATTGGTTTGGTTTGATTCAATGGAAATGGTTTTATGACCCATGGCATCAATGGATGGAAATAATGTCCTTAGTGACCCAAGTCTAGAAGAATGAGACTCAAATATTATTTGGCATTCGTACATGCAAAATATATAGAGTGTGTCACATTCTGGGGTATCCTGGTCTGGAACTAGGCAGTTCTTGGTTAAGTACCAAGCCGAGATGATGTGTAATCTTCTTCTCTCCCGAGATGATCCATGAGACCTATGAGCAATTAAGAAGAAGGACATGATCAGATCATTGAACTTCCTCTTATGCTGGGATGATAAAAGCTTATAAGTTATATCATGAGACCTTTGTGGACATTCTTCCATTAAAGAAGAACCCCCCTTTATTTTGTTTGAGCCACATCCTCCCTTTTGTTTATGTGATTTGGGTCTCTACTAGCCACCTTGACTTGTTGANTTTCTAATTAATATTTTATGATTAAAATATTAATTATTTAATTTGTTTTATTGTTGGGTTTTAATCTAACCCTAAAATTAGGGTTAATTTGTAAACCCTAACCTACCCACATAAAAAATAAGTATGATACCTCTCCCCTCACTCTCTCATTCATTATTCAATCCTCTTCTTTCAAATCTCTTGGTTTGAAATTTGTTGTGGCCTCTTTGTTTGCTCTTGCTAGTTTAGGGTGCGACCTCCTTAGATTGTTCTTGTTGATATTAGGTGCGACCTTCTTGGTTTGAGGTTTTGCCGGTGTGTGGTGTAGCCCCTTCTTGTTCAATCTAGTATATAGGTGAGACTCCTTCCTTGGCTTCTCATATGTGGTGCGACTCCCTCCTTTTTTGTTGGTATAGGGTGCAACTCCCTCCTTGGTTGTCTGTATAGTGCTGTGACTCTCTTAGAAGTGTTGCGGCATGCTTGGGATTTCCACCAAGGGTTTATCCTTCCTCTCTATTGTTGCCGCCAAACCCTAAGGGTATTTTTCCAATCTACCGATGTCTCCTTGCTGATACTATCACCTGTTCATGTGCTTCCTCCTTTCTCCTTGCTATTTGCTGCTACTGTCTCACTGTTGTTGCACCTATTTTGCTGTTGCTAGTGCCACCTATGTTGTTGCCTCCGTTTCCTCTTTGGTAACCTGTGTTTGCTGCCTTCAATAGGGTTTGTAAGGCATCCCTTTAAATATTGTTATAACTATAACAATTTTGTTTTGGACAGTTTTTTTTTAGGCTGTAAGGAACCTTCTTTTGGACAGTGGTGTCCTTGTTTCAACCTAGTACTAGTTGTTTGGTATGCTGGCTAGTTTTCTGATATTTCCCTAAGTTCTTCTTGGAAAAACCGTTCATAAGATCATGATGAGATCTACCCCCAAGGTTTTGATCAATGATCCTTAAATCTTTGTTGGAGCATACATAAAGAGGATAGCAACAAGATGATCAAGTAAATCTGTCCCATGTTTTTGCTAAGGTAATTTTTAGATCTATTCTTTGTTTTTGCTAAGGTAATTTTCAGATCCATTGTATTATTTTTGTTATTGGTTTTCATCAGAATATTGAATATATTGTTGATCCAAAACTACAATAGTAAATAAATTTTAAAGGATATTTTTGTTTCTAGTTTGCCCTTTAATTTATAACATGGTATCAGAGCTTAGGGTGTGAAAAGAGCTCAATTGTGGTAGACTTTTGAGCCTGCGTAGATCCACACCTAAGAGTTTGTTTTGTAGATCAATAGTAAGATTATTTTATATCATATCTTGTTTTTAAGTATGGATTCATCTTCATTCAAAGAAAAATATAGGCTTGAAGGGGCTTCAAACTTCAATGTCTTGAAGGCTAGGGTTTTTAATATCCTAGAAGAAGGTGACTTGGATGAGATGGTTACCAGGGTGATGGAAGAACCTACTCAAATGCAGGAAGAGAAACCTATAAGAAGAGGTAGGCCAAAGCAAAGGGGGTCATTTTTGACTCAGTTAAAGACATCATGATGCCTCTTATTGCTCATCTAAGGACAACTAAGGAATGTTTTGATGCCCTAGAAAATCTATATGAAAAGAAGGCCCCAACTCAGAAGAGTATTTTGAAGAAACAACTACGCACATTAAATTTGGGAAAGGATGAAACTATCTCTGCCTTCCTTTCCAAAATTTCCCAAACAAGAGATCAACTTGTAGCAATTGGATTTGCAGTGGATGATGATGACCTTGTACAAACAACAATATATGGTCTTCTTCACTCATGGGATACATTTCTCTCATCAGTCAATGGAAGATAAGTTCAACCCAACTTCAAGAGATTATGGCATGATTTCCTGGAAGAAGAGGGTAGACTTAAAATCAGAAATGAACCCTCAACGATGAAAGACCATGCTCTTTCAGTCAAAGACAAGAAATGGAAAAGGTTCCCTTAGCACAAAGGAAAAGGTAAGAAACCCCAAGGTAAGCATTCTCACTTTCACTCTCATTTGTCTAAAGTAAGATGATTTAACTGTAAAAGTCTAGGTCATTATGAAAAATACTACAGGAACCCTCCTTCACAGCAAAAATGGAAAGGCAGGTTCCTTGCTTCAGTTGCAACTGAGGAAAAAGAGCCTCAAAGAAGGAGAACCAGAACTGCTACTAAAGAACAAGAACAACATAAAGAAAGTTATCTTGTTTCAACTCTCTCTAGTACTGTCAGTAAATCAGAAGAAGTTTGGTTAGTGGATAGTGGGGCCTCCAAGCACATGACATGGTTCAAACAGAACCTTGTGAACGATGGAGATAAGAAGTTCAATGTGAAGGTATAATTGGGTGATGATGGCACCTATGCCATCAAAGGATTTTGATCAACATCCTTTCAACTTCAGTTAGGTAATGTATTTCATATTGAAGAAATTATTTATGTTCCTGGATTAAAGAAAAATCTTATCTTAGTTGTAGTTCTAGAAAGTAAATTGTACTCAGTAGCCTTCTCCAAAGGAAAGGCTCTTATGTGGCCCTCAAATAAAAGTGTGATCTCAACCAAGACAATCAGAGCTCAAGAAGGTGGAATTTACAAAGTCATTGGTCAAGTTATTCAATATTTAGCTCATGAGATGATCAACCCTTGCAAACTATGGCACATAAGGTTTGGAAATCTCAACTATAATGCTCTCCTAGGTTTGCAAAAGATGGTAACATGTATGCCAATTTTATTTTTATTTTGAGCATGATAGTATTTGTAGAGGCTGTGCTCTTGGTAAAAATACAAAGAAAGCTCACCTTCATAGTAATAGAAAAAGTAATGGTATCTTAGATCTTATTCATTATGATCTTTGTGGACCTATGACTGCTTTATCCATGAATGGTTGTATTTATTATATCATTTTTATTGATGATCGTTCTTGTAAAACTTGGATTTATTTTTTGAAAACTAAAGATGAATCTTTCAGTAAATTTAAGGATTTTAAGAATCTTGTTGAGAATTATACAGGTAGACATATCCATGTTTTCATAACAGACAATGGAAAATAGTTTGACTCCCACAAGTATCATGATCTCTGCTAGGCTTCTGGTATTAAGAGGGAGATGACTGTGCCTTATAATCTTCAGCAGAATGGGGTTGCATAAAGAAAGAACATGACAATTTTTGAGGCATCCAGAGCCATGATGTATGATCATAATCTTCCATTGTCTCTTTGGGTCGAAGCTGCAAGGACTGCAATCTATATTCAGAATAGGTGTCCTCATAAAGCCTTGGAAGAGAAAACTCCAAAAGAAGTCTTCAATTGTAAGAAGCCTTCAGTTGACCATTTGAGAATTTTTGGTAGTCCTATCTACATTCATGTACCAAAAGAAAAGAGGCCTAAGTTAGAGCCCTCTGGAAAGAAAGGCACTTTTTTGGGGTACAGTGAGACCTCAAAAACATATTGAATCTATGTACTAGGGAAAAATTACATAGAGGTCAGTAGAGATGTGACTTTTCATGAGGAAGGTGCCTTTCGTCATTCCAGAGAACTTCCATGTGATACATAGGAACATCAAGCTCCATCTCTAGAACATTAAGTTTCACCACTTTCAGATGAGCAGAGGAAGGAGGCTAGAGAGCCTTCAGTTGATCCCTTAAGGGATTATATTGAGTTTCCTCTAGAGAAAACTCCTGTCAAAAGGAAGCCAACATGGTGCCATGAAATTTTAAAAGAAGCAGAAAAACATGCAACACCTAAAGGTACCTTTAGAGAAAGAAAGAAACCGGATAAATACTCATGTCTGATAGATCAGTTGAATCTTGTGATTGACTCAAAACCTTCCACTTTTGATGAGGCTACCGAACATAAAGTGTGGAAGGATGCCATGATACAAGAGTACGAGTCAATATTGAAGAATGATGTATGGGAAGTGGTCCCAAGACCTCAAGGAAAATTAGTAGTAACCTCTAAATGGATTTACAAAATAAAGCATGCAACATATCACAATGTTGAAAAATTCAAAGATAGATTTGTGGCTCGTGGTTTCTCTTAGAAAGAAGGAATTGATTATGACAGGATATTTTCTCATGTTTCCGGGTATACCTCTATCAGAATCATCATCTCTCTTGCTTCAGTTTTTTATTGGAAACTTCACCAAATGGATGTTAAGACTTCTTTTCTTAATGGTGAAGTTGAACAAGAGGTTTATGTCGAGCAACCTGAGGGTTTTGTGATCCATGGGAACGAATCCCATGTCTGAAAACTCAAGAAATCCTTTTATGGATTGAAACAAGCTCTTAGAGTTTGGTATGGAAGAGTTGAAAATTTTCTTCATAGTCTTGGGTTCTCCAAGAGTATAGTAGATCCTAATATTTATATAAATATTGTGAAGAATCATCTTGTTATCTTGGTTTTATATGTGGATGATTTGTTCCTTACTGGAGAGGAACATATGATAGCTCGGAATAAGAGGGAGTTATCAACAAAATTTGAAATGAAGGACTTGGGTCTTATGCATTACTTTCTTGGCTTAGAGGTGTGGCAGAAACAGGGTGAGCTATTTCTCTCACAAAGCAGGTATGTAGTTGACATGCTTTGCATATTTGGGATGCTGGACTGTAATTCCATGACCACACCTATGATTTATAACCTGAAGAAGTTACATGTTTAGATCCAAAAGACCCTACCATATATCGTCAGATTATTGGGTCCTTGATGTATCTAGTACACACTAGACCAAACATTTGTTACATAGTGAATTCCCTCAACCAGTTCATGTGTGAACTGAAACACATTCATATGGTTGCTGCTAAGTATATTCTCATATATTTATGAGGGACTATAGCCTATGGGATCAGATACACTTCCAGTGGAGGTGTAATGCTTCATGGCTATATAGATTCAGATTGGATGGGTAGTACAGTGGATCAAAAGAGTACTTCCGTATATTGTTTTTTTTTGGGTTCAACTATGATCTCCTCGTCCAACAGGAAGCAAGGATCCATAGCCCAAATCATCGCAGAGGAAAAATTCATTGCTACAAGTGCTTCCAGTAGAGAAGCAATGTGGCTCATAAATCTACTCTCAGATTTGTTCAGTGATGAGCTAGAACCCACAATAATTCACTATGATAACCAGAGTTGTATAAATCTCTCCAAGAATCCTATGTTTCATGACATATTGAAACACATTGAGATGAGATATTACTATGTTCATGACATGGTGCAAAATAACATTCTCAGTATTCAGTATGTTCCAACGGCAGAACAAACTGCAGATATTTTGACCAAGCCTTTGTCATTTACAAATTTTGTGTACTTTCAAGACAAGCTTGGTGTTGTTGAGAATGCCTCTCTTGCTGAGAGGGAGTGTTAAAATTAAGCAGCTGCAAGAGCCATTCTCCAGGAGGATGACAAAGACTCTAGATGAGATCTAGGGCCCCTAGTACACTCCTGGGGTTCTTGGTATGAGACCAAGCAGTTAGATCCATGGAAAAATACCCTAGTGAGGGCCCCCAGTGTATTGTTGGGGTTCTTGGTAAAGGAGAAATACATTTGATGATATAAGTCCCGAGATGTGTTCTAGGGCCCTTCGATGTGGTAAGGGGAATCCTTTCTCGGTGCTTGGATTGATCCTTGGTTGTGTACCTTGGTGGATAAGACCCTAGTGGTGATATAGGGCGCTTGGATATGTTTTGGGGTATCCTGGTATGGGACTAGGCATTTCTTGGTTAAGTACCAAGCCGAGATGATGTGTGATCTTATTCTCTCCCGAGATGGTCCATGAGATCTAGGAGCTATTAAGAAGGACATGATCACATCATTGACCTTACTCTTATGCCGGGATGATAAAATCTTATAAGTTATATCATGAGACCTTTGTGGACACTCTGCCATTAAAGAAAAACCTCCCCTTTATTTTGTTTGAGCCACATCCTCCCTTTTTTTTATGTGATTTGGGTCTTTGATAGCCACCTTGACTTGTTGAATTTCTAATTAATATTTTATGATTAAAATATTGATTATTTAATTTTTTTATTGTTGGGTTTTAATCTAACCCTAAAATTAGGGTTAATTTGTAAACCTTAACCTACTCACCTAAAGTATAAATAAGAGACCTCTCCCCTCACTCTCTCATTCATTATTCATTCCTCTTCTTTCAAATCTCTTGGCCTGAAATTGGTTGTGGCCTCCTTGTTTGCTCTTGCTGGTTTAGGGTGCGACCTCCTTGGATTGTTCTTGTCGAGTTTAGGTGTGACCTTATTGGTATGAGGTTTTGTTGGTGTGTGGTGCGACCCCTTCTTGTTCAATCTGGTATAGAGGTGCAACTCCCTCCTTGGGTACTCGTATGTGGTGCGAATCCCTTCTTTATTGTTGGTATAGGGTGCAACTCCCTCCTTGGTTTCCTGTATAGTGTTGTGGCTCTCTTAGAAGTGGTGCAACCTGCTTGGGATTGCCACCAAGGGTTTATCCTTCTTCTCTATTGCTACCGCAAACCCCTAAGGGTATTTTTCCAACTTACCAATGTCTCCTTGCTGATACTATCACCTATTCATGTGCTGCCTCCTTTATCCTTATTGTTTGTTGCTACTATCTCATTGTTGTTGCACTTGTTCTTTTGTTGCTAGTGCCACCTATGTTGCTGCCTCCGTTTCCTCTTTGGTAACCTATGTTTTCTACCTTCAATAGGGTTTTTAAGGAAACCCTTTAACTGTTGTTATAACTATAGCAGTTTTGTTTTCGATAGTTTTTGTTTAGGCTGTAAGGAACCTTTTTTTGGACAGTGGTGTCCTTGTTTCAACCTAGTATTAGTTGTTTGGTATGCTGGATATTTTTCTGATATTTCCCTAAGTTCTTCTTGGAAAAACTGTTCACAATATCATGATGAGATATACCCTTGAGGGTTTGATCAATTATCCTTAAATATTTTCTGAGCATGCATAAAGAGGATAGCAACAAGCTCATCAGGTAAATATGTCCCTTGTTTTGCTAAGGTAATGTTTAGATCTATTCTTTGTTTTTGCTAAGGTAATGTTCAGATCCATTGTATTATTTATGTTATTGGTTTTCATTAGAATATTGAATATATTGCCGATCCAAAACTACATTAGTAAATAATTTTTAAAGGATATTTCTGTTTCTAGTTTTCCCTTTAATTTCTAACAACACTAAGTGTGTGTTTGTTGCTCAACTCTATGTATTTGGTTTGAATATGTTGTGTTCTTAATGATATGTAAATACAATTTCCGCAACAATTGTTGGATTTTTGAAACTTGTAAGCGCATTTCAAGTTTAGATCAACCTCATTTTTATGTTTGAATTTGTTTGGGAAAGTTTTCAATTTATCATAGGTGTGATTTAAGAAAGACATTTGTTGTTTTGTAAAAGGTCTATGTCTATATTTCAATATTTATATTGTTTTCACTTATATTTTTATTTAATTTTTTAAGTTGGTTTATTTTTAGATTTACTTATCATTATTATTATTTTTAACACATAACATAAATATTTACAACAACAACGGTTAATCAAAGTAAATCTCAACAAATAATACATCATTCATAGGTAAATTTAGAAACTGTTAAAAATAGGAAGAAAGTTAATAATACTTACATAAATTCGACTTAGATCAACATCCGTCAACTATATTTTCAATATCACCATAAGGAACAACTAAAATGTGGAAGACAACTCTCGTGAACCCCAAGCCTTCAATCAATAAAACTATGCCAAACTTTTTCTACCTCCTTATCATATCCTCACCTCTCATAGCTCCCCCACCCCAACAACCAAATAGCCCAAAAGTATTCCCTTACAAGCACCCTTCATTCCCTTAAAATATTCATCTTCAAATTGCATGAATGAGTCCACTTATCATCCATGCAAAGATTCCTGCAAGTAATAAGCCTTCCTTAATTTATTTAGTTTTAATTAGTTATGCACCTTTTATTGATTTTCCTATTTTATAATGACCTAATTATTTTAATGTGTACCTTATATATATATATNTTTTTAGTATTTTAAAAGTTAAATATCAAATTAGTTCATTGACAAAACATTCTATGGTGAGGAAGAAGAATCATCAAATTAATTCATTAGCGAAGCACTTCATGGTTAGGAGGAAGGAGAAGTTGAAACTTCAAATATTTGGGATCTAAGTACTACATGCAAAAGAGAGATTGTTTAAATTTCAAGGGTGTGTCTTTTTTTTTTTAACTGGAAATGGAACTTTATATTATATAAGGGCTACCTCGAAGTGAATTAACAAGTTCAAAAAGGTTTAAATTTTTTGTCTCACTGCCTATACATTTATGATGTAGGAACATCACTCCACCTCAACACACGCCAACCATATTTCATGCATGGCCAACATTCAAGGAAGGAGAGGCGTTGCCCTCTCATTTTTGCCTCGAGAATCCAAGGCATGATCCAGGCATTAATTGAAGACATGCTGGAAGAGCCAAATCATGCTTTCGCACAAGTTGGAAATAATGTCGCCATTAATAGGTCGATGATAGAAGGGATCTGCATCCGATTTGGATTAGATTTCCATCATTGTAATTTGTCCATTAGATAGGTGTTTTGAATGGTGATTTGACACCACTAATTTAAGCTTGAGAGGGAAGATCATTGAGCCCCTCTTGTATAAATTGATGTATTGTTGCTAAGTAGAGGTTAGACGAGTTGGGTTGTAGGCAAATGCATAGAATATAGGGAGAGAATCACAGATATCTGAGACTCAGCTGTGGCTCAGACTCCATCGTTGTAATTTGGAATTCTACCATTAATAGAAAATGATAGTTTTTCCTATTCTATATTTCTATGTAATGGGTTTTGTGTTATGAATGTCATTTACATGTTTGTGAATTGTAGATGCATGCTAGAAATTGTCTGCAGGGATAGGGACACGGTTTTCTACCTGAGAGTGTGTTGAGTTAAGTCTGGTTCTCTAGGATAAGCGTAAGGAGTGCGCGATAGAGGGAGGAAAATCTGTAAGCCAACGCAAGGAGTGCAGGTCTGAACTTAGTGGAGTCAGAAGAGAAGTTGTTAGGAGGGCACACGAGATGAATTTATAGACTCGGGGAGAAATTTAAAGGTGGTTAAGTACCTTGGAAAGAAAGACTGTGTGGGAGGAAGCACAATTCAAAGTCACTTAACGCTCTGAAATACTCTACCAGGAGGGCATCGAGATAGTGTGAGCATGCATAGAAGAAACACAGTTGGAGGTGTTGGAGAACCCCAAAATTGTTGAATATTCTGGTGAAGGAAGGCCTTGCAAGAAGCGCGTCGACAAAGGAAAGGAGATGCATTAAACCTTTCCCTAAGGCTAAGGGAGAAGCCATCGAAGAGATGAGCCAAGCATAAGGAGTGTGCTTAAGGTGTTGTAAGTTTACCTTACAAGCTCAGGAAGCAGGGCGAGAGACTGGGAGGAGGGAAAGAAGAAGTCCATTGAAGGACATAGAGGAACTTAGGACCTTGAAGGTTTTCAAGCCGACCAAAGTCGCAGGAGAGTTGCATAGATATCTACAAGGAGTGTAGAAAGAGTTCGAGAACAACCTAAGTCTTGAAAGGTGAATTTGCGCTAAGTGTACAAAATAAGTGGAGGACTTGCCGAAGTCCCGAAAGTAGCAGAATCATCCATCGTCGAAGAGGAGACAAGTGGCAGAAGATCGAGAGGTTCGAGAGCAGGAGCTTCGGAAGGTTTGCTAAGAGCAACCAAGGATATTCGTGAAGTCTCGAAGAGTGATTCGAATCCAGACTGTTGGATCCGGGAGAGAACATGGCAGAGGTTCGTGCATTTCGGAGGAGGAACCCTTGGGAAGAAGCCAGGACGAGAACACCCAAAGAGCCGAGAGTCAAAGTAAATATTGGTCATCCATCAAGGAGGGACACGTGGAGTTGGATCGACGCAACACTGATTTTCAATCGGGAAAGCAGAGTCGGGAGAAGGAAGGATTCGTGAAGCCCAAAATCGCGAAGTCGATCACAGCTGTTGATCGCCAGGGAAACATGGACGGTAGATCTGGTCCTGGAGAATTCGTCGATTTGGGAATTGGGGAAGAGGAGTTAGCAGTGCATGAAAGTTTTGAAGCACAGAGTCGCGAAGGGATTTAGCCCATGGTTGTAGTCCGTAATCATGTCAAGGAGGAGGCCTAACATAGAAAGCTAGTAGAGTTGGCGTTGAGATCGAAAAAGAGCTAAGGAGAGGGTCCGTGGGTGCTATATAACCACATCGAGAAGGTAAAGAGCTCGTGTCAAGTTAAATCAGTTCCATCTGGAGCCCAACGAACCAGTTGGTTCGATGACTTGAAATATCCTAGACTGAGAGGTCATGTCAACCCCAAAGGAGTCGGAGGGGAGGTTGACGCCAAGTGGTATCAGAGCTTGATTTCGCCTGTAGACAGTAGGTGAAGGAGGGGACATTTTCATCTATAGATTTCAGGTGAAGGAGAAGATGAAGATGCTCTTAGTTGTAGAGTGAACAACAAACTTACCAGGAGGGCAGGTAGAAGGTAAAGATGGCCATTGACAGTCATAAACATGGTCAAGGGGGAGTCTACCCACATAAGAGAAAGGCGGAGATGGATAAGGAGCTCAGTGAAATCTGATCAGAGATGGAGAAACTTGCATTCAAAATGTAGCAGGAGTCAAAGGTGCACTGGAGGTATGAATGGACTTTGAAGAGGAAAACCAGATGGCATGTTTAGAAGTTGTTGGCCAGGAGGCAACAATAGGTGTTAAAGAGGTGGCTAAGGCATGCTAAAACCTCAGTCATAAGGGAAAGAAATCTGGAAAGAATCTCATAGATTTCCAGGTGGGCAATGAGAAGGGATCAATGGATCTCATAAATTGCCAGGTGGGCAGAGGAGACATCCCAAATTTGCAGGTGGGACAG
>SNQJ01S0034555.1:12368-44090 GCA_010110895.2 Picea sitchensis
TCCAGAAGTCCCCCTTTTCAAGGGGGGACGTCCAGGAGTCCCCCTTTTGGGGAGTCTCGTCCCCCACCTTGGGGAGTCGCGTCCCCCCAAGTCCCCCTGCGTCTCCCCAAAAAGGGGACGTGGGGAAACGTCCCCCTTGGAGTCCCCCCCTCCTGGGGACGTGAGGGACGCGTCCCCCACGACCCTCACCTTGGGGGACGCATCCCCGTGCAACATTGGTTCTATCCCTATACATATCCTTGACTTTTCAAAATGTGGCACACAAAGAGCCAAGCAGAAAATAAACCTCAGAGATTTGTTAAAATAAGATAATTATGTTACCAATGAATGACCACAAAAAGTAGGTCAATGGGACTAAAAGAGTACAATCAGTGTAATACAAAGTGGGAGTGCAAAAGCAGCCCATATCTAAGCTAACAGCAACATGAAAAGAACTAAGATCTAGGGGCAAAGCCAAAATAAGGCTAAGAAACTAGTCCAAGAGAGAAAGGGACAGAGACAAAATGAAATGAGTACATAATGAAATCTCAATCTCAATAAGAGCATGTCAAGTGGTGCTGCATCTAGAATCTGAGGCTGAAAGGAAAGGGAGATAAGCAGACTCCTTATCTGAATCCTCGAACCCTAGTCACCATGAAAGAGTTGATGCACAGTCTAAGAAGGTCATCCCAAGAGTACATTGGATTNATGTAATCGTGGTAGGGAACCTAGGGCAACACATAGAATGAGGAGACCCACCACTCCTAACACTCAAATTCAGGGGCAAGAAACTCTGAATAAAACATTGGTTGCTCGATGAAGCCTGGAGAATAGTACTTTGTGACGAGAGAGTTTGTCTCTATCTCTAGGCCCTCCTAGAGTTCCCCTCTCTGTCAGTCCAATGAAGTCTATCCTAGGCTCTGGGACAAGAGCTCCTCAAAAGTCTCTCAAAAAAAGGATAACCCGTCGAAGCGAGGGGGTTAGGTAGAGATCCAAGGTCTCACCAATCTGATAGCTAAAGAAATTTGGAACTATGATTGTCATTTGTCGCCCCGAGTTGATTGGATAGTGAGGAAGAAAGAGGTAATCCTCCAAGAGAATTAAAGAAAAGAACGAACACCCAAGGACTGTGATCTAAACCCGAGAATCTGTTAAATTTTAGGGTTACTCTAAAAATGTTTACACCATGCTTGGGGTGCTTCATGAGATTTGGGGTACATGGTGTATGTTCAGCCCCTAGATGGTTCGAGATGGATTCGCACATGAGAGATCATCCTTGATGGATTTGCATAGTTGAGATAGCTTGCACAGTGGATGCTTGACCTTAGATGGTTGTTGAATTAGTGTTCTTCCCTTAGGCATTGGAGTTGTCTTGACAGTTTGGTGGACGCCCTTCATTGGGGCCCCATGAATGATCCACCTGTTTGGAGAGCTCCCTACATGGTATGAGGAGCGTTGTGCAACTTGAAGGAGGGCATTAGACCCTAGTTGGCATGTGGTAGCTTGGATTCTTGTTCGAAGGATTGGAGATGGCTCAAAGACGCCTAGGGCTTCGACAGTATACTTGCAAGGCTAGTTGACCCAGTGGAGTACATTGCTTAGGAGGATCAATGGAGTCCGTTGAGGCTTGTGATGGAGGGGGATGACAATTGGCCTTGCATAGCTACATCATTTTGGAGCCATTATTGTGCATGACATCACCTTGGAGCAAGACACATGTACTTTAGAGTGTAGTGTCTCACTTGTGTTGGCCTACAAGTGTCATTGTAGGTTGCTTGTAAAGGCTAACGCCCACATTGTACTGTTGGCCTCCCTTACCTCTCATATAAATAGAGGAAAGAGAGATTCTTTCCATTCATATATGTTCATTCACTTGTCTTCGTTCTTATGATGAGATGTGACCTAGAAAAGAGTGCACACTAGCCCCTCTCTCTCTCTCTCTCTCTCTCTCTCTNCTCACACACACATCACCAAGGTTCCTTGGTCTTCTTGGTGTATCTTGGATCCACTTGGAGGTCTGGAGTTAGGGTTTATCCTTTGGAGATTGGAGATTAGGGTTTTGTGATAAAACCCTATGGTGGAATTGTAAAGAAGAAGAGGAGAGAACATCTTGCCTTGGAGGATGTGTTGGGGTGATTCATGCATATTGGATCTTCTTGGTTGCTAGGGTTTTGTTGAGTTTCCCTAGCTAGGACTTAGAGAGCTAAGAGGATTTGTACTATCCTTGAAAGAAGGTTATGGTATGCACCAATGTTATCAGAACCGGACCAGTCATCGAACCGGTCGACCCCAAAAATACGAATTGGACCGGAATTGAAAAAAAAAATGGACCAAAAAACCAGTGAACCAAAAAATACATAAAATATTCAAATTTTGAAAAAAAACATATATATTCATGTGCATCCATATGAATCCAAACCATTATACACCAATATGCAAAGTTTCTCATGTATATAGCAAGGGTGCATATAACCAAAATAGCACCAATTGCAATCCATCTCTGAACGAAAATACATCAACAAAGAGGCTCTCAATGGCCTCTAAAGTCAAAAAAAAAAAATCATGCTACAACAAATAACTACATATCATCAAAATCATTGTCTGTATTGGGATCCTCGTCATCAATATCACCCTCTAATCACTAAAATAAGATAGAAAAAGCTTAACATGCCTAATCAATGATTTTGCTTGAGTGAAGGGTACATATTTTCACTAGGGTCATGATAGAGGAGTTCTATAATCAATGCCACCAACATCAAGGTACATAGAGGACTTGGTGCTCTTGATTAAATGCCAATCCCATACCCTCATACATGATAGAATCCAATGGAAAAGTTGCAATCCTACCAATCTTGAAATCCTGAAAACTGTCAAGTCTGCTAAATTTGAATGGGATCTAAAATTTTACTTTCTCCATATGAAGTCCAATGAGGTTGGAACCACTCTCAAACATCTTGAAACAATTGATGGTAATGATAAAAATTTAAGTAAAAGGATAGAAAATATAACAACCCAAATTGATTGATTGTTTATCACAGTTTTAATTTAAATTTAATTAATTATTAAAATAAATTAAATGAGTCTTTTTATTATTAAAAGGTAGGTGAAGTAATTAATGAAGGGATAAGGTTGTTGGGGAATGAATGGGGGGATAAGGTTGTTGGAGAATTAATGAAAGGGGGGGGGGTGGTTTGAGAGAGGAGGATAAGGAAGAAGGAGAGGACTTGGAAGGAGGATCTCATTTTTGTTTTAGAAATTTTGAAAGATAGAGAAGGAGGAAATTGGAAGAACAATTGTTTTGGGGAACTCTCACAGGGCACTGTTGTTGCTGGGAACTTTGGGCTCGAGGGCCAAGAAACTGCAAGGATTCCTGGAGCTAGGGAGTCGAAGAGGCTGTTCCTAGTTGGCTGGGAGGTTAATATTCAGTTGGGCAGTTTGGGCAAGCACAAGAACAAGTGAACCAGGGGCTGAATCAACCAATCTGCAGGTGGAGGTATGTATTTTACCAGTTGGTCTGTCATCATTATGTTGTTGTTATTACGTTGTTATCATTAATATGTTGCTATGTTGTTGTTGTTATGTTGTTGTTGTTGTTGTCATTATGTTGTTATCATTAATATGTTGTTGTTGTTTATTCCTGGTATAAGAAAATAATGAAAGAATTCTAAACTAAATTCAGTCATTTCAGTAGGAGATTATAGAAAACATTTATTTATTTTTGAGTCCTGAAATAGTTAGGCTCTACATATGGTATCAGAGCACGGTTTCAAAACTAAAACCTGGGTTTGACCACCCACAACAGAATTTTTTCTATGTGCCAACATGGTCTGCAACCTCTGCCCAGTTTCCTAATCCATACATTTCAACTCCCTTAGAGTTTGCCATACCTCTAAGAGCAATATCCCTTCATCTGCATTCAAAATTGGGTTGTTACAGATATACCAGAAAGTCTATCATCAATACATCGTAAAGATAAGTACAATTACTTGTTAAACTCTCTCTCTCCAGGATTGTCTTTCCAGGATTGTCTGGATCTTCCACCTCTTTAGTTACATCCTGAATAAAATCGTCAAGTTGGGGTATTGAATCAAGCGTAAACCCTGGGCCCTTGACAGCCTCATCAACATTGAGATATGCCACTGCGGATGAAAATAGTAAATCATAGTTGTGCTCCACTCATTCCGTGGATACAATCAATGCCTATTCCTCTGCATCCCAGTTACACAACAATATACTTCTCTTTGGCTGCCAGCCCTGTTTTAGCAACTTCCCTAATCTCTGGGATATTTCCAGAAGGGTTGCAGTTCTACTATTTGGGTCTCAGGCACCAAAAGTCCATGCATCGCGATGGTTAACCAGCAAAACATGCCTGTTAGGCTCCTCCGAACCTTTTATGAGGCCAAATACATCTCGAATTGGAGCAATGGTATGATTTGACTTGTAGTGAAGATTGAGAATGCTTGGTCCTCAACCAAGGCGATATGCAGGCAGGTTCAAAGCACCATGCCACTCAGCAGGAGCAACCAGGCCATCGAGCGACTACATTATGGTTGTGGCATCCTCCGCTGATATTGGAATCAATGGAATCCTAGGCAGTTTAGTCCCGAGATCATCTACTGACAAGCATTCTGAATCAGGCAAACTAGGCCAACCGGGCGTTAGAGGATCCCCAACTTCTTGATAAGTAGAACCTCGTTGAACTCCAAATAGGGGCAACCATCTAGAGTCTGGATAGTGTCCTTGCATTCTGTTCCCCCCCATAGTCTCGAGGATCAGAATATACAAGCACTCCAACTACTCCTGCTCTTGCAGCAATCTCTACGATATCTCCTCTATGCATTATGCCATATTTAGCGATAACAATGGCACCTTTAGCATCCAATCCCATGTCTCTGAGAGTGGAGTAGTCCTCTTTTGTGCCATAGTTGATGAACACCACTTCTGCAGAAATGTCTGCGGATGGAGAGTAAGCATGAAAGGTCGGGATGACCTTGGTGTTTTTGGTGGAAGAATCGCTTTCTATTTCCTGCTCCTTCAGTTTTAGATGGATGACCTCCCCCTGCGGTAATGTGAGGGATAAAGACCTTGACAGAAGATAAGTGAGCAGAGCTTGATAATCTGTGTAATGAACATGCAGACCAGCATTCTGAAAAGTGGAGAGAACATAGTCTGTTGTGGCAAAAGTTCTCAGGAGTGTCGACCACATGGGGTTCTTTGGTGATGACCTTGATGACCTCTTTATCGTCTTCACGCCATGGACGAGAAATACCACGCTGAACCGCATGTCCCTTCTGACCACCGTAGGCAGAAGGTAGAGGAGGAGGAGGAGGAGGAGGACCGCGCTCTATCCCTAACCCTGCCGAGGAGGAGAGGATTCGAACACCTACTTCTCTTCAAATATAAGACTGCTAGAGAAACCATTAGTACCCGCACACACACCAGACGATGGTAGATTCCACGGCCGCCCGCAAGCTCAGACCACATTTCTTCGATGCCCACCTCCATCGTTGCTGGCTCAAATCCAATACAAAACCACGAGGAGGAGAACCCGCAGGCCGCAAGTCCCAAGCATTACACGTCACCTTAGCCATGGTCGCGGCTTCGAATGGCCAACCGTGGAGCCAGGGCCGAACCCTCGACCGGCAGTTGCAGAGGAAGAGGCGAATGGACGGATTAATGCGTGTTGTGTGAGTGGGAAGAGGCAGAGTAGGGTTTTGGTTAGATATTTTTTTATTTTTATTTTAATTACGAAAATTCATGGAGGAGGCACGAGGGCCTCATGCAAGGACCCGTGCCTATCCATAAGTTTGATTTTTTTTATTTTCTTTGTTAATTTTTTTTTATTATTATTTTTTTTTATATACATATTTAAATATATGATGACACAATTGTTAATTGGTAATGACATGATTTTTTTATTTAATTTAAAATTTATTTATTTAATTAATAAATGTTTTTTTTGTTTATCAATAGGTGTTAAAAAAATAAAAATAAAATGTTACATGTATAAAAATAAATTGAAAAGGGGGCACTAATATTTTTTGTATATATAAAGGTTAATAATGGTTTAAAAAAATAAAAATAATAATAATAAATAAATAAATTGTGTTATGAAAAGTTGATTAATTAACATTATATTAATTTATGGAAATGTTAATTAATCATTCTATTAATTAACGTTATTAAGGGTATTGTGATAATTAATTATAAAATGTTATTAAATAAGTGAGTGATTAATTATTTATAAGGGATATAAGGATATAAGGGTTAGAAGATGGGGTATAATACACGATTAGGAAACAACTAAGGGTAACTGGTGAGTACCCCACAGTGTTATCCTAGCTAGCGAGGTGAGAGAGTTAGTAGTTTACTTAGGCGAAGATACCAAGCTTAGATGTTTTAACCCTGAGCTTTAGCCACTTACCCTAAAGAGAGTAATGTCTGTTTACAGACAAGTAATAAAAAAAAAAAACTTACGCCTAACCCTATGTTGCAAGTATAAGTTTGAGTGAATGTGGAATGTCTTAAACACTTCCCTGATAAACCTTTGGTTTGATGCAGATTCAGTTATTCAAGATGGTTAGGACTCGAGGAAATCGAGGCCAAGGGGCATCGTCGCAAGGACTGCCAACGCCAGCACAGCCACCACCATCGCCCGAATTAGCTCTCATTTTGCACTCTTTGGAGGCTATTAATGAGACATTAAAGGGATGCCAGTCAGCAGATGTCGAAGTGGAACCCCCACCATTTGGAGTGGGTAACCCTGAAGCGTCGAGGGACTCAGAGGGAGGGCCTCCACCAAGGGACATCACCAAAGAACTACAGAAGATCAAACTCTCAGAGTTTGCTGGGGGTCGTGCAACTGAACGTGCGGAGTCATGGTTGGAAGGAATGACACAATGTTTCGCCTTAAGAGACTATGCTTCCACATCAAAGGAGAAAATAGCGATCTTTCAATTGAGGGACAGTGCCTTGAACTGGTGGGGTAACCTGGAGAGGCAGTTGCATCTTACCCCAAACACCGTCTCATAGGAGATTTTTGAAGAAAGGTTCCGGAGGAAATATTTGTCTGCGTACTACGAGGAACAACAGGTAGGAGCATTTCATGCTCTAGTTCAAGGAAACAAGACCGTGGAAGAGTATGAGATCAGGTTCATGGGGTTAGTAAAATATGTCTCATACATGGATACCAATCAACGACAGGCAGAACATTTTGTGTACGGGTTAAACCCTAAGATAAGGGCCATGGTACAAATGTGGAAACCATCATCAGTTGCTGAAGCAGTTGAAAATGCTCGTTACGCGGAGGAGCATAGGAGCTTAAACTCAAGTATGAGATCAACCATTCCACAACTTCCTGGATTCATGGGGAAGGCCCCTAGGACCTTCTCTAAGGGAGGAGGCTCTAGGCCACCTCCTAGAGCAATTACATCAGGTGTTTCAATGGCAGTGAGTGCAGCATCCCACTCATCGCCAATGACGCAAGCAAGTCCACGACCTTCTCAGGGAGCAGCAAGTAGGGGCAGGGGTTCCAGGAGAAGGAACTCATTTCAGAGACCGTCACAAGGCAGTGCGCAAGTTCCATCTCGTGCTACTTGTTGGGGATGTGGAGGACCCCATTACCAGCGTGACTGCCCAGAGTCACAAGCAGGATTTGTGCATAGAGAAGGAAAGGCCCCGATGAGAAGAGCGAGTAGTAGCCACCAGATTTATGCAACGATCAATAACCACTAAGCAGAGCATCAATCCACTGTGGTGGAGTCATCAGGTACGCTATTTCATGTCAATGTTAAGATTTTATTTGATTATGGTGCTACAAATAGTTTCATTTCACCTTGTGCATTAGAAAAGTGTGGGTTGGCAGCCTACAAGCACGATGACTTTAAACAAGTCGAGATGGCTTCGGGGGAAAACAAGCGGTAGGACCTAACGTCGATAATTGTCTAGTAGACCTGGGAGTGTATATTACTAGGTTGAAGTTGTACGTCACTGATCTGGGGATGTATGACCTAATCATCAGAATGGACTGGTTATAAGCCCATCGAGCTGTGGTAGATTATTTCAAGAAAAGGGTCCTTTGTGTTGACGATTAAGGAAGGTCAGTAGAGATCCATGGTGTACGGAGGAAAGTGTCTCTACGCTTTAGCTCAACCATGAAGTTTAATGTTGCATGAGGCAAGGTTGTCGATTGTATGTAGTGGAAGCAATCAATGAAGGGAAAGGACCCTCCCTGGATCAGTATCCAGTATTGTGGGAGTTTAAGGATGTTTTTTCGAAAGAGTTGCCAAGGTTACCTCTTGAGAGGGAGCTTGATTTTACCATTGAGCTAAAACCTGGTGCAGAGCCAATTTCCAAGACACCATATAGGATGACGGCGCCGGAACTTTGTGAGTTGCAGATGGAGTTGAAGGAACTACTTGACTTAGGGATAATAAGGCCTAGTGTCTCACCTTGGGGTGCACCAGTAATTTTTGTGAAGAAGAAGGATGGTTCCTTACGACTGTGTATAGATTACAGGGACTTGAACCGTGCTACAGTGAAAAATAGGTACCCAATGCCACAGATAGATGACCTCTTTGATCAGATGAAAGGAGCAGTAGTTTTCTCAAAAATTGATCTACGATCAGGGTATCACCAGTTAAGGATTAAGGAATGAGATATTCCTAAAACTGCCTTTCGAACTCGGTTTGGGCATTACGAGTTCGTTGTAGTACCTTTTGGTTTGACCAATGCGCCAGCAGTATTCATGAGCCTCATGAATGGAGTATTCCGAAAGTACTTAGACCGCTTTGTACAGGTCTTTCTGGATGATATCCTCATCTATTCCAAGAACGAAAGAGAACATGAGGAACACTTATGAGTGGTGTTGTCGTGCCTTAGAGAGAACAAATTGTATGACAAGTTGTCGAAGTGTTCTTTCTTCCAGAAAGAAATTCACTATTTAGGTCATATCATTTCTGGTGAAGGAATCTCTGTGGACCCAAAAAAGGTAAAGGCCATTATGGAATGGCCAGTGCCGAAAAATGCTCATGAGGTAAGAAGCTTCATGGGGCTAGAGGGTTATTATCGGAGGTTTGTGGAAGGGTTCTCTAAAATAGAGAAACCCATCACCACCTTGCAGCACAAGGGGGTCAGGTATGAATGGACAGAAGAATGCAATATTGCATTCATCGAGCTTAAGAGGTTACTAACTAGTGCACTAATTCTACGAGTGTCGGATATGGAAAAAGACTTCATAGTCTGCGTGGATGCCTCAAAGCAAGGATTGGGGGCCGTGCTAATGCAGGATGGGGGAGTGATAGCGTATGCGTTAAGAAAGTTGAAGCAACATGAGGAGTTTTACGCTACTCATGATTTAGAGTTGACAGCTGTAATGCTAGCTTTAAAGCTTTGGAGGCATTATCTAGTGGGACAAAGCTTTGAGCTCAAGACAGACCATGAAAGCTTAAAGTATCTCTTCACTGAAAGGGATCTCAATGCCAGGCAGAGGCGATGGAGTGAGTTTATGAGTGAGTACGATTTTGGAATTCCGTACATCAAAGGAAAGGAGAATGTGGTCGCAGATGTCGCAGATGCCTTGAGCAGGAGACCACGTGTCTTCTCCTTGGTACCCTTAAAAGTTAATCTGAGGGAGCGTGCGTTGGGGAAACTTCTTGGAGATAGTTGGTATTTAAAGGTTACTTCAACCCTCCAGAGTGGGAGGCAAGTAGATCCAAAGTAGGAAGGATAGAGTCATGGGAGGACGGTGTTAGCTCACACTCCCCTAGACGTGTGATGATGACTGTCAATTGCCTGCTGGGGAAGCTTGGTCAAGAAAGTTGACACTTCCGCTTACGGGTTCTATTTGGAGTTAGGTCAATATAGTTGACGCTCCAAAATAGTCCAGCAAAGGAAGGATAGGGATGGAAGATGGAAGTAAGTTAGGGAGGAAGGATGAATAGAAGTAGTTGAGAGTGTGTGGAGATTTCGCCTTATAGTAGAATTTATTGTTTTCCTCTTTTTGAAAAATATGTGTGTATATTTATAATTGCTTAATTGAACTACAATTATCTAAGTGAATGTTGTTTGTGCTAAATTATTATAATTGAGGGATTTTGCGAACATTTTAAATGGTTTACTATCTTTTATGAAATGAATGGTCTTGTTGATTGGATTAGACGCATACAAGAACTACTATAGGTGTGATAATTATTGTCATTAGTACATGTGAGAGCCCTGTATGTGCTAGATACACATGCATGCCTTGCACATGTACACTAGTATGTATAAGTGTTTTAAATTGATGTTGTTTATTTGAGGTGGATGTATGAATCGTGTGTTGTTACCCTTGTATTGTAAATTACTCTAACTTTGGGACGAAGTTTCTTGAAGAGTGGGTGTATGTAACAACCCAAATTGATTAATTGTTTATCATAGTTTTTAATTTAAATTTAATTAGTTATTAAAATAAATTAAATGAGTCTTTTTAATATTTTATTATTAAAAGGTAGGTGAAGTAATTAATAAAGGGATAAGGCTGTTGGGGAATGAATGGGGGGATAAGGTTGTTGGGGAATTAATGAGGGGGGGGTTGAGAGAGGAGGATAAGAAAGAAGGGGGACTTGGAAGGAGGATCTCATTTTTGTTTTATAAATTCTGAAAGATAGAGAAGGAGGAAATTGGAAGAACAATTGTTTTGGGGAACTCTCACAGGGCACTGTTGTTGCTGGGAACTTTGAGCTCGGGGGCCAGGAAACCACAAGGATTCCTGGAGCTAGGGAGCCCGAGAGGTTGTTCCTAGTTGGCTGGGAGGTTAATATTCAGTTGGGCAATTTGGGCAAGCACAAGAACAAGTGAACCAAGGGTTGAATCAACGAATCTGCAAGTGGAGGTATGTATTTTACTAGTTGGTCTGTCATCATTATGTTGTTGTTATTATGTTGTTATCATTAATATGTTGCTATGTTGTTGTCGCTATTGTCATTATGTTGTTATCATTAATATGTTGTTGTTTATTCCTGGTATAAGAAAATAATGAAAGAAATTCTAAACTAAATTCAGTCATTTCAGTAGGAGATTATAGAAAACATTTATTTATTTTTGAGTCCTGAAATAGTTAGGTTCTACAGAAAAGGAATATAAAGGAGAATGTCACTTTTACTAGGGGCGGACCTCATTAAGAATTGTGTGAGTGAAATGGAGGGTGGGGACCTCTTTAAATAGCTTTAGTAGGGCCCTAGGGATAGGTATTTTTCTTGCCCTTTAAGTAATTTTTTGTTTTTTAAAAAATAATTTAAGATTTGGTGGTCCTTAGTTGTGTTGCACGATAACGTACAAAACCAGTGGATTCGGTACTTTAAGGCCAATTTTGTACAGAACCGGCTAGTTTGGTACGGAACCGGCCTTGACCAGTCTAGAACACCGAACCGGACCAATATGGTGCTAAAACCGGTCGGACCGGCCGGTTCTGGTCCAATTTCTTTAACACTGGCATGTGCATGTACTTAATCTTCAGCATATTAATGAAGTTTCCAGCTGTCCAAAACTTGTGCAATTTCCAGATTTGATTTTCAGCTATATATGCTCTTTATGCATTGTTATTTACAGTCATATATGTCTTGCTAATTTAACATAAGTAAAAGGACAATTGCTAAGTGATTTGACACCTAAATGAAGAATATATGGGGTTGATTTTACTGCTGTTATACTGCTGTTGTACTGTTGTTATTACTTCTGTAAAAGAGTATTTTCAAATCTGTGGCTGATAAATTGCCCTAAAAGGGCTGAAACTTATCTCTTTGGTTTGGTATCATTTTTCTTTGAATTGCCGGGAAGTTTGGGTTGTTTGGAAGTGAAACATTGTACTCTTTCTGCTGTTGTTTTGTACTTTGTTTTACAGCAGCCCTAAGGCTGAAAATCCACAGGGCTAAGATCCAAGAAACCTTCTAGGTTGAAGGTGGCATTTCTGTTTTGCATTGAAATTTGAATTCTAAGAAATTTCCACATGGTATTAGAGGTTGATATGGTTGAGATAACTCGAGCAAGAGGGAGTTTGTATTTCACTTGGACTTTACCTAGGATAAGTACTTGACCAAGTCGAGGTCATTGGGTAAGAAACCCGATGTTGCTTGGGAGAAGCACTTGTACCCTAGAAAGGGTTTTGTCTACTTCATATATTGTCGATTTTGTGCTTGAGACTTGTTCGAGATGTGTAGGGTGACTCTCAGTTTCAAAGAGTGTGACAGGTTGGATGGAGCTTCTAACTTTGTTCCATGGAAGCTTAGGCTTCATATTGGGAGCATGTTGAGTAGGAGATTCAAGAACCTACCGATCCAGCGCCTTTGGCCACTCATCGAAAGGAGGCCAAAGTGAAAAGAATCATTCTTGATTCTATGAAGGATCACTTCATCTTAGACATTTCAAATAAGACAACAAGTAAGAAGATGTTTGATTCTTTGGTTGAGTTGTTTCAAAACTCTTGTGCTTCTTGACAGATGCTTTTGTGAAACCAAATCTCAGTTGTTTGCATGAGCAAGACAGATACTACGGTGAGCTACTTGACCAAGAACAATGAATTGAAGGATCAGTTGGAAGCCATTGGAACTAAGGTGGAGGATCGGGAGTTAGTGACCATTTCCCTAAAAGGGATTGCTCCTTCTTGGACGCCTTTTGTTCAATGTGTTTGTGCTCAAGAAAATATACCAAAGTTTCCCAGGCTTTGGGTTGATCTTGTGCATGAAGAAATCATATTGCAATCTTGTTCAGAACAACAAGGGGAAGTAGATGCTATTGGTCTCGTCGGGAAGATGAAGAAGAATAGCAAGAAAGGCTTCAAGAATAAGGATGGGACAGATACAGGAATGAAAGAACCGAGTAAGGTGATGTGCTTCCGATGTCACAATATGGGACATTATGCAGGCTAGTGTCCATTGAAGAAGAAGGGAAAGGGTGCGAGACAAGTTGCAGATGGGACTGTTGTAGGAGTAGAGGAGATGAACTCTCAGTTGGAGACTACCTTTTCCATGACTTTTGGTTTTTCTTCTAACACTGTGTCTAGTGTTGGTTGGTATGTGTACAGACACCAGTGGGACATTATGCAAGCTAGTGTCTATTGAAGAAGGGAAAGGGTGTGAGACAGGTTGCAGATGGGACTGTTGTAGGAGTAGAGGAGATGAACTCTCAGTTTGAGACTGTCTTTGCCATGAATTCTTCTTTATCTTCTAACATTGTGTCTAGGGTTGCTTGGTATGTGAACAGTGGAGCTTAGAGACACATGATATATGACAAGTCTCTATTCAATGGGACTCAGGAACAAGGAGGCATAATTGTGGAGCTTGGCTATGATGCCACTTACCCTGTGAGAGGAATTGGCTCCATTTCATTTCAGATGCCTTCAGGTGATGCTCGAGTTGGATCACATTTTATTGGTTCCTTGTTTGAGGAAGAACCTCCTTTCAATTTCTTATATGACAGATATACATGGAGAGTTGCCTTTGAGGGACAGCAATGCACCATTAGTGATTGTAGTCTAGCTAGTCCGAGGACTTTGGCTAGAGGGGTGAGAGAGGGTGGTCTTTACATGTTACTTGTTTATCCACTGGCACATGTACATTCCAATGGGATGCAAGAAGAGCCTTCTAGCTTTGAGGAGGCACATGCATGGTGAGAGGTCATGGAAACAGGTTTAGCACCAACTGCAGATGCTCTAATAGCATCTTGTGTTGATTAGGATGCGAAATCTTTCAATTTGCAGGATTCTCCTTTAGTGATCAAGAAGAATGACAAGGTTGGTGTTCCAGATTTAGAGGCTCGAGAGCATGTCAGAGCACCTGGATCTTCAGTGAGGGCAAGTGTACCTCCTAGGACATATGCTAGTCATGTTACATTGGTTTCTTCAATCCATGAGACTTCCAATTGTACACTGGAAGAGAGGTGTGATACCTTGATGGAGAATGATACTAAGACAGATTCTAGAATTGTTGTTGATGGGATTATAGAGTACAGAGCCAAGGATCATGGATTCTCTTAGATGGAGGGGGTTTCCCATGATGATACTCTTGCCAAGGATCATGGATTCTCTCAAACAAAGGGAGTTGACCATGATGTTACTCTTACTTCAAGATTCTCTCGAAATGAAGAAGTTGACCTAGTTCAGGTTGGGCCAGTTGTCAAAGGATTTGAGGGGCATGAGAGAGACTCTCATGTTCATAGGATGATGATGACCTTGCATGGATTGTTGCCTATACCACGAACTCTGTATTCTAGGATCAAGATGTTAACTTATATGGATCTCTATCTTTGTGACTTTGATAGATGTGATACACCTATCTTGATCTTGTATGAAGATGTGATATTCTCTATAGGATGTCCTATATAGCTCATGATGTGGCGTCCAATGATTTTGACACAAGTTGTTGTGATAGCATGGGTGACAGGTTCTTTACAAATGACAGTGGTTGATTCTAGGGCCGCAACAAGTACATATTTGTAAGTGGAAGATTTGGTGGAGTTGCAAAGAAAGTTGACAAGAGTCCACTGTCAATGTAAACACTTTCTTTATAAAGAGGGAGTGTTGACTTTCAAGGTTACTTCGAAAGTGTTTACACCATGCTTGGGGTGCTTCATGAGATTTGGGGTACATGGTGTATGTTCAGCCCCTGGATGGTCCAAGATGGGTTGGCACATTAGAGACAGTCCTTAATGGATTTGCACAGTTGAGATTGCTTGCTCAGTGGATGCTTGACCTCAAATGGTTATTGGCTTAGTGTTCTTCCCTTGGGCATTGGAGTTCTCTTCACAATTTCGTGGATGCCCTTCATTGGGGCCCCATGAAGGATCCACTTACTCAGAGGGCATCAAGCCCTAGTTGGCATGTGGTAGCTTGGATTAATGTTCAAAGGATTGAAGATGGCTTGAGAAAGCTTGGGGCTTCGATAGAGTTCTTGCAGGGTCCACTGACACAATGTAGTACATTGCTTACATTGATTGATGGAGTCCGTGGAGGGTTGTGATGGAGGGATGTGGACTTGCGTCACATAGCTACATCACCTTGGAACCATTATTGTGCACGATATCACCTTGGAGCATGACACATGTACTTTAGAGTGTAGTGTCTCACTTGTGTTGGCCTACAAGTACTCATTGTAGGTTGCTTGTAAGGGCTAAGGCCCACATTGTATTGTTGGCCTCCCTTACCTCTCCTTATAAATAGAGGAAGGAGAGTCTTTCCATTCATATATGTCCATTCACTCACTTGTATTCCTCTTGTTGTAAGTGTGACCTAGAAGGTGCACTAGCCTCTCTCCCACAAGTCTTCCATGTCTTGATCTCTCTCTCTCTCTCTCTTGAGTGCAGCTGGGGTTTCTTGGTCTTCTTGGAGTATCTTGGTCTTCTTGGAGTATCTTGGAGAATCTTGGAGATCTAGGGTTAGGGTTTATCCCTTGGAGATTGGAGATTAGGTTTTTGTGATAAAGCCCTAGGGTGGAATTGTAAAGAAAAAGAGAGGACATCTTGCCTTGGAGGGTGTGTTCGAGTGATTCTTGCATGTTGGATCTTCTCAGTTGCTAGGGTTTTATTGTTTTACCCTAGCTAGGGTTTGGAGAGCTGGGAGGATTTGTACTAGCCTTGAGAGTAGGCTATGGTATGTACATGTACTTCATCTTGAGCATATTAATGAAGTTTCCAGCAGTCCAAAACTTGTGCAATTTCCAGATTTGATTTTCAGCTATATATGTTCTTTATGCATTGTTATTTACAGCCATGTATGTCTTGCTGATTTGACATAAGTAAAAGGACAATTGTTAGGTGATTTGTCATCTAAGTGAAGAATATAAGGGGTTGATTTTACTGCTGTCATACTGCTGTTATTACTGCTGTAAAAGAGTATTTGCACATCTGGTTGTTGGCTGATAAGTTGCCCTAAAAGGGATGAAACTTATCCCTTTAATTTGGTATCTTTTCTCCTTGAATTGCTTGGAAGTTTGAGCTGTTTGGAAGTGAAACATTGCACTCTTTCTGCTGCTGTTTCGTACCTTGTTTTACAGCAGCCCTAAGGCTGAAAATTCACAAGGCTAAGATCCGAGAAACCTTTTAGGTTGAAGGTGAAATTTCTGTTTTGCATTGAATTTTGAATTCTGAGAAATTTCCACAAAATCTCCCTCATAAAAAGAGCCAATCATCTATGATCTGGATACCAAAAGAAAATGGAGAGGACCTACCCAAAACCCAATAAAGGTAGTAAAGCATCCCCTTGATCTTGAAGTAGATGGGGCATCTATAGGCTAGGTCACAGTGTTCGCCGAACCTAAAGCTTGAGTTTTGAAATTCGGCAAACCTCATAAAAAAATTGAGGTTCGTTCAGGTTCACCGAACCTCAAAGGCAAACCTAATGTTGAACCCGAACGAATTCAAACTCATGCCTGAATTCGAACCTCAGGACGAACCTAAAGCCAAACCTCATCCGAACCTTATGGAAAATTCGAACCTGAATCGAACCTAATCGCTGTCGAACCTGAACTCGAACCCAAACCATGTGACTTAGTCTATAGGTGAAGTGATCGTTAGACTCCATCTCCTGCAAGTGCCAAAGATGACAAATCCTTTCCAAGCGAGGAAGGTGGTGACCAATCCTGACCCTAAGGCTGAAGCTGATGAGAGCCCATTCTAAACTAACCAATGGTGATCTTGACGACATGCAGCCAATGCTTGCACATATAAGTAGGCCAAACAATAAGACCATCTCCCAGTTGCAGGAAGTGCTCAAAACAGAAAGCCATCTTACTGTCAAGACCCTCAAGAGGAACAATCAAAGTGACCTAAATATATTGTCTATAGATCTCCTCTCTTACTACCCTATTTAGGTCTTGTTTAGACAGTAGGAGGTGACCAGAAGCATCTAGAGAATACTTGAAAGGAGGGAGGTGATAAGGTGAGATGGGGAAAACCGGGGTATTGAGCCCTCCCCAAAGCAGAATCACCAAGAGTCCAAACTCTATGAAGGAAAAAGACCAACCTGAAAATGGCCTCCACGGGAAAAGGTTGTGCTTTGAACTCTACCTAGATGATGGACTAAGGAATTGTCTGCTTGCACCAAATGATGCATTATAACAACATAAGGGTTTGTACTCTCTCCATCCAAGCCCAATTAGCCTAAAGCAAGTTGGTCCCTTAGAGCTCAAAGCCATAGAGGACCATGGGGGTTTGTTGAGCATGTCCAAGAGGTGTGTCTGGACGTGATGTCTTGGAAGTGATTGGAAACACAATCCCTCAAGAAGGGAAAGGGAGCCAAATTCCTTATTGATTCAAGGTTGGAAAACATGTCTCAAGATGAATCGGAGGCCCAAAAATCAAACCCCCAAATACATGTATGTCGTGGTGGGTGCCCTAGATCTCTTTCCCCATAAGTGAAAGTGGAAGGAAGAGAGAGCCCACTTCGACACATTGAACATCATAACTTTAGTCTTAGGTTAATTTTCAACTATAGAAAATCACAAAAGCAAGAAGGGCATCAATATGTCTCTGCAATCCCTCGAAAAAGGAGGCCAAGAGGATCACATCATTGACAAAAAGAAGCAAAGAGATCAAAACATGATCAAGAAGACAACCATCCCCATCCTAATATATTCCCTAAGAAAATATTCTATCTCATCAATGTAAATCCCAAACATAGTCGAAGAGAGAGGGCATCCCCACTTGACCCCAATAGTGTTACTCATGAAATCTGAAAGGCGATGAGTTGTGTGGAGATGGCAAAGAACTGACTCATGAAGTATCATGATAGCAATCAAAAGTATCTCAAAAATGCCAATGTCGCACAATTTTTGAAAGAAAGCCTCTCTCAAGACCAATTCAAACACCTTTCAAAGTTCCACAAAGCAAGAGAAAACTTTCGAAGAGCAATGATGTGCCTCCTCAATAACAACCTACAGTGTGAAGATACGATCAATGGTCTAGTACCCTAGGCAGAAACTTCCCTGCCCTATATCCCTAAGAAATCTTCACTCAGGCTCGTCAGAAAGCCACAAGTGAAGCATTGTGGCATAGAGCTTGGCGAAGGTGCGTCCCATCATGATGGTCCTATAATTGTTCAAATTCGAGCTATCTCCCGATTTGAAAATCGGGTGAATGATATGGTGGGATCAATGCTCCAAAAAACCAAAAGGAACACCATAATTAAATAACCAGCAATGTGGCAACCGAGAGAGTGAATACCATGCTCAAGGAACTCGGCCTGGAATCCTTCCTCATCTGTAGCTCAAATAATGCTCAAAACCCCGATGGCTCTCTCAATGTCTCTATAAGAGAATAGATGAGAATGGGGGGGGGAAGGGGATGTGGACTAGAGGCCGCCATGGGATATCATAAAGGAAGGCAGTCTGTGAAAACATATACGAAGAATCTAAATCGAGCAAGAGAGTGTTTTGTCTAGGGATTGGGGTGCGCCAAAAAGCCTTAGGCAAATGGAAGAGAGTTTCCCAAAGTTTACACCCCCTGATGGAAAGGAACTCCCACTTTTTATGACAGATGAGACACTAAAAATTTTTCCAGAGGGGAATGAAAGGGGGGTCATGAGAGAGAAACTGAAACTGCCAATGGAGGAACTTACATTCCTCATCATACCAATAGTTCATGGGGCAGAAGTTGGGTTTGGGAACACGTAACCAATGCCAAATGGTGTGAGAATTCTTTTAGACGCAAAAAGTGGGTTAACTAATATGCTTAATAAGCTTTGGGGTATATAAATTTTAAGAGGCTACAAAAGGATCATTGTTGAGACCAACAATGCTACCTTTAGTGGTCTGAACTTTCACCATGGATTAGCTCCATTAGCCATGCTAGACCTACTAGTGAGGATAGCCATCGTCACAAGCAACCTAAAATTGCGCAAATTCTACCACCATTGCCATACAAACACCCTTCCACATGGCAGTCTCCCAGCAAGCACGGCAAGTTAAAGTTTTGTGGGGAAACATGGCACTCTAGAGTCTATTGTATGGTCCGTGGAACTTTGACATGTCAACTTGGCACTGTTGTATGCCTTGAAACATTGTTCCATACAATGCAAGTACAAAATCGCACAGCTTTTAGTGCCTTCAACGATATTTATCATTACCCCTATATCACCATGCATCCCATATGAGGTTTGCAATAGAAAGGAATACATCATGGGTACACTTTATTGGTGATTTGAAGTAAAAGCGATTTGTCACTATATCTAAATTTTTACTCTCCTTGCAACCACAAACAATTTTTCAGCTAGACATCTACTTGCTTAGGAGACTCAAGGATCTAGTTTGTGACACCAATAAGGCATGGTGGTTCCAAATCTCACCTACTTTGTTGCGAAGCAGAATACATCATGGGTACACTTTATTGGTGATTGGAAGTAAAAGCGATTTGTCATTATATCTAAATATTTACTCTCCTCGCAACCACAAACAATTTTTTAGTTAGACATCTACTTGCTTAGGAGATTCAAGGATCTAGTTTATGACACCAATAAGGCATGGTGGTTCCAAATCTCATCTACTTTGTTGCGAAGCAACCTACAACTTTAAGGTCACACAAAGATAGCACTAGTACAATGAAAAACACTGTCAATCACAAAACCAAATTACATTCACAGGGCAATGGTTAAGTTGCACTTAAGATATCGAGAAAGAATATTGATACAATATCTGAAAAAGAAATGACAAATTTTCAAAAAATGTCAAATACAATACAGCAAGGAAACGATATACAAGCACGTGCAAAAAAAAACATGAGACAAAAATTCCAGATTACCATGGATCAACTAGAAGCCGAAAAGAGAGGTATAATTGTAGTCATCATCACCACTATCTAGTATCAAACTATGTAAAGTTTTACAATATAAATATGCCTTAATAAATGTGCAAAAACAAAATGAGTGTCATTATTCATACTATCATATTCAATGTTCATAACTTCATTAAAAAATTACAATTACATATCATCAAAAATATCTTCATCCATGTAATGAAGCTCCACATCATCAATTTCATCCTCTACAAAATTGGAAACAATGCTACCATGTCCACTTGAAGACACTATTGTTGATGCCTTCTCATCAAGCAAATTAAGATGAGTCGTGACATTCAAAATCATCTCCAAGGCACAAAACTCTGGTTCCACATCGCATGGATGGGTGGGCTCAAATTCGTATTATTCCTTCTTATTTGATAGAAGGCAAAGGTTGGAATGAACATATACAATTTCCTCAACCTACTTTGAGTCCAACCTAATCCACTTCACCCAATGGATGAAGCCATATGTTGTCATAAGATTTGAGCAACCTCAAACCCTTAGCAAACACCAATCAACCACAACTTCGTCAAACCCTCAAGAAAGAAAACCAACAACTCTCCATAGCAAAAATAACACCCAAATGACAATTTCTCTCAAGCGTGAGTAATGGTGTGCTTAAGGGAGGCCCAAGAGGGTGCATTTATAGATTAGGGAGTCTACTCATAGATTAGGATTTGTATATTTTCTTTAAGGGGTTTTTTTGCATTTTTTGTGAATTTTTTTTATGCTTCCTGCTTGCAAAGCAGGCTTGTGCGCCTTCCAAACATTTATGGCAAGGCCAAAAAAATTGTTTTGGCTTTTCCTCCTTTTGAAATGTTGTTTCTGAAAGTGGAAACTCCCAATAAATGTTTCCATGGAATTTTCCATCAAAATCTATCTAGAATATGCAAAATGACATTTTATGGGTGCCAAAGGGGCGTTTTCGATAACATCGGGCAAAGCTCTTGTTAACACTCAAAACCATCCTATTCCGAATATAGACTCTAGAACAGTTAACACTTGAAATTGGAAAGGTTAGAAGGTAACTAGGGAAGGTGCCAATGTCACCCCACACAATCCCTCTGCACTTCAAGTTAGTGCTTGCTAACCTCGGGGGGGGGGGATCATATGCAATCTGAAAACAAAATATGAACTTGGGAGACCAAATATTCTTCCAAACTGCAAAATGTATTTGTTGTTATATAAATATCTGACCTGAAATCTGTGTGAAATAAATCCAGCTGCAAGCTATGATGCATATTTACACCTAATAATTTAATTCTACCTTGGGAACCATGCAAATCTACTGTTTGAACACCTCAAATCTGACCTTCAAAGTGCAGCTCTGCATTTAAAAATATAAAAAACAGCAATTTTTAAATCTGGAAGAATTAGTAATTGTGACCCTAGTGCCTTGAATTCCATGGGTGATGGAGTAGAAAATAAACTAAGCAGAAGTAATTCCCAATGTTAATTGATTCAAAAAATTCAAGTATGCAAACACATCTAACAATTGAGATCTAACCGCCAAATAAGACGGTACTTTTATTCCAGAGCTGCAAGTACTACAAAGTTTGGAGATATTGGCTTCAACTTCAACACACTCCAAGAGACATCAAATCGCTTCCAAAGTACCTTCTCTCACCAAGTCCAGGTAGAAATTCATGTGAACATAATGAGAGTTGTAATACGCCAGTTTTGATCCCTGGATTATTAATGTATATGTATGTGATGAAATGGCTGTAAGCCGGACATATGTGACTTGTAAATTTTACATTGAACTATAATATAAATACATCACAGGCTGCAGAAGAAGAACAAAGAATGGGAGGCTACAAGTCCACAAGAGGGGAAAGAAAGGGGGCTTAGGGGCTAAGGGGAAGAATAAAATATTTTATTGCTAACATATGTTCTTTACCCTTAGCTTTCTTAAATCTTTGATTTATGAATATCCTAAGTTCTTAACCTTGGGATTAGTTGCCAAAAGACAAATACGTGGGCTTCTTATGAAGGCATGTGGTCTCTCATTTACATGCAAATAAATTCTATGATTTTGAACATGCAAGATAGTATCCCTGTTCATTATTCCTTGAGTCTTCTACTTAGAACTTAAGCTGCCATAGTTTTCCAGCCACAAAATTATGATAGATTGCTGCCAAGAAATTATGAGAGAAATATGATTGCTGGAATAAAGGGGAATTAAATTACAGCTGAAAATCCCTGGAATCCCAGCAATGGAGATTCTCTAGCCAACTTGAGCTGAAGCACTGTAGGGGAATGGGATAGCCCGAGGCACTGTTTAGCAAATAAGGGGATCCCAATTCCTAGTGTCGTGCAGGCTGAGTAAAGAAAAGGGGCTGGTTGATTGGAAATGTTGAAGTGGGAAATTGTCTTAGAAATTCTAAGAGTTAGGTTGTGTGAAAGAAATTAGAGCCAAGCCATAAGAATTCACCCTTGTGGATTCATAACCTCAGCTTGGGGATGGCCTCTGTTTCAGAGAAATTAAGTGTGACAAAAAACCTATGGTTGGGTGGAATGTCCTTCTTCAGTAGCCAATGGGTGAAGAATTTACAGAAGATAAGATTCTGGATTTGTTTATGAATATGTAGAATTATTGTTGTTCATGTTATGGGTTTAATTATTTTCTAGTTTGTTCAGTTCTGAATGCATGTATTAGCCAGCATTTATAATTATGGTTCTATAGTAATTAAGTTGTTTAATTATGTTTGCATAAATCTGCATTATCATGCATGCATATTATAATTGGTTTAGTATAATTTGGTGTGGTTTTGGTGGTTATGGAGTACCCCATAGCCTCAATAGTGCATAGAGGTTGCTGGGCATGTTACAATATGGATCAGAGCTCTTGGTTACAACACTGGGGTTGTATGGGCCAGAAATCAGATTTTACAAGAAGAAATTATAGTCTGCATGTCAAGTGTTTAATAAAAGGCCTCATGGAGAATAATTTGGAAAAAATGTATGAAACCTGAAAATGTTGGAGTAATGGATTCAAATTTTAGGCCGAGTATTGTGAAAATGGTTGTATAAAAAAGGTTGAGTGAATTGGTGTGATACAGAATTAGTTCTGAAGAAATAGGAAGAAAAATGCAATTTGCAGGCCATATATTTGACAAAATGTCAATGGAGAGTACGCACATAAAGCCTGCAATTGTTGACTTGAGTGCTCAAACTACCAAATGGGAATACTATCAGAGAATATGAGCAGGCAATGGAAGACTAACCAATATAAATTCCTAAATTACAGAGTGGTTCTGTGTAAAAGAAAAAAAAGTTGGGTAGAATCCTGAAATTGGCAAAAACCCCCAGTTTTGGATGAGATACAGCAGTTTAATTGACACAATGGCGTCAAAATGGACAGGTAATGGATTGAAATTCAGTCCACAGGGTAAATCGATGCACCAGGAGGATGAATTGAAGCAACCTGTTTAAAACATTCATGGCGGCCATGTGAAAAAAAATGGAAGCAGAGCATATTTAATTCCAAAGAAAAACCCCTAAAAAAGGCGTGGTCAAGAAATATGACGTGGACTAGTACATATGATGTGGACCCTATACATTGTGAAATGGACTAGCAGGGTGACATGGAGGTGTCCGAGTGATGCCAAGTGGAATCTGGGTGCACAAGTGGCAGCCACGACGCAAGACCCAAGCTACAGTGGAAGGTGGTATGGAAGAGGGTGGTAAGCAGTTTGCTGGTGGATGCAAGATGGTTTTGGAGTTTGCAATTTTTCACCCCCAATTGCTGTGGAGATGACTTACAGGCAATGCAAGCACATTAACACACCCACACCTTCATGCCCTGCAATCAATCCTAACCATTGATCAAGATCACGTGTGGGGGCATGTGTGCAAGCAAATGGATGTCGGAGATACCCTCCCCCCCGTCACATCAACCAATGGGATTGCGCCAAGTGGATGATCCAAAGGACAAAGAGGGTTCAGGGTGGCCCACGAGTAATTAAAAATAATAATAAATAAAAATAAAGTAGATAAGGGGTAAAGGGTCCACAACAATAGAAGAAGGTGATGTGGAGGCAAAGGGAGGATGACATGGCAACGTCAAAGGTTGACACATGGACTCCACTACCATGGCAACAGTCATGTGTCATACCATGTTAGCAGAAGAAAAATTTTGTATTTAAAAAAAAACAAGTCTGAAGCCAAAATCTTATCTTGGCCATAACAGGAGCATATAAGGTCAAAATGAGGTGAAATTTAAAATGTAAGTCCACGATTATGAGGGCTATAAAGATGCCAGTGAAGGTGGTTTGTTGATTCAGCTCTAGAATTCCAGAAAATTGCAATAAGTGGTTTTTGAAGATCAAGAGGGTACTCAATGACAGAAGCTCAGTTGAGTATAAAATTTGGACAGTAAGGAATAGGAGCAGACACAAAAAAACCCAATGGAGGCTTTGGCCAAATTCCAAGGGGTTTTGAGTGGAGCTAAAGAAATAGGCCAAAATCCATTATTCCGAGAGACTTTTTGGTGATTTTGAAAATTGTAAATGGAAGAAAAGTGACCGAAGACTTCAAAAATGGAAAACTTTTCTTACTCGACTTTTAAAATAATCTCCTCAATAATCTGGACAAACTTATCCTAGTGAAAATTCTCTAGTGTTGCTTTGTTTGTCTCATGTCCCCATTTTTGGGTTCCCCTGCTTTGCAGTAGAAGGGACTTTCGTCACTTGTCAATGGAGAAAAAGGTGTAAAAAGGGGGGTCATTTAATGTCACTTAGTTAAGATATGTTATGTTTTTTAAGTGAAATTAGGAAAGTAAAATAACTTTAGATTAGTAAGTTACTTAACCATTATTAAAGTGACTTTTAATCTTAAAATGAAAATTGGAGGGAAAATAAGGGGTATATTTGATTTAGTCAAAAAGGGGAAATTCTAAAAGTTACATTTGATTTGGTCAAAAAGGGGAAAGTTCTAGAAGGCATGGAAAAGGGATAAAAGGAGGGGTAGATCGTCACTTTGGCATTATGATTTGATCTCTTAATTTGGAAGTTATCTTGGAGCCATTGTTTCGTTAGGTTTTAGCAAAACACTTCCACTATTGGTTTGGTTTCGATGGTGCAATATCCACCCTAGCTAGACAAGAGGGGAATCCACCCAAGATTTCCATTGGAGCTTAGACAAGGAGGAGGATCCATCCAAGGTCTTCATTTGAGCTTCATCCGAGTTCTGTAGCTGAGATCAAGTTTTTGTAACTGAAGACATTTTTGCAGTTGAAGTCGTTTATACAGCTAAGGTTGTTTCTGTAGCTGAAGTCGTTTATGTAGCTGAGGTCATTTCTGCAGCGGAAGTCATTTCTGTAGCCGAGCCGAATTTCCGTAGCCGAGGCCAAGTTTCTGTAGTCAAGTCGAGTTTCTGTAGTCGGACCGAGTTTCTGTAGTCGAGGCCAATTTTTCATAGTTGAAGTCCCGTAGCCGAGGCCGATTTTCTATAGTTGAGGAGACATGGCATCATTTACAGGTTTTGGGTTGCTTATTGTGTGCTTGTAGTGTTGTATTGCAGTTGCTATTGGTTTTGGGTTGCTATTGTGTGCTTGTAGTGTTGTATTGCAATTGCTATTGCAGCCAATAGAGATTTATATTGTTGTGATTTGGGTTCCATCCACAATAAAGATGCCCACATTGTCTCTTCTATTTCATGAATATTTTGGATGCGTGCAATATGTTTGATGGAATATCCCTTGTTAGAACCCTTGCAAACTGTTTGTAGAAAATTGTAAACCAGTTATGGCATTAAAAGCACATGTAATGCAAACTATTTGATAAAATCACACAAAGAAGAAGAATAATTTGGGCATCCCCCATCTATCCTAGTTGGGGATATTACAGTGGTATCAGAGCTGGAGATCTTGCCAGACTGAGGGAATTTTACAATATGGAGACAAATCAAGAAATCCTGACAAAATTATTACAAGCCTGTCAGAAATACCAAAAAAGTCTAGCGGACTATTAAAAGAATTTCATAACATTGATAGAGAATCTCGAGTTGTTGAAGCCTCTATTTGGGAAGAAGAAGAAAAAGGGATTCAAATCTAAAGAAGTTGGTGAAGCAAAGGCTTCACTTCATGAGGAAGGTTTAGTAGGACCTCAGATTGACCTTATGGAGGAGCATGCATCTAGCGATAAAGAGGATGTGTGCATAGAAGAGGACCAAACAACAACTTATGATACATCATCAGAGCTAACTGATGAGGTCGATGACACTAGTGTGTTGGATGGGTATACCTCTGATGAATCAACAAAGGATGAGGATGCAACATCTTATGATGGCTATGAAGAAATGTTCCAAATAGTTGATGTTGAAGATCCAACATCTTTCACTATGCATGATGCTTATGATGAAGGTAGTTCAAGCATGATAGCGCCTACACAGGATGAGGATTCAGCACCATCTCTCATTTATGATGTCGATGATGAGAAGGACGTGACTATACCTCCACATGATGATGAGATTAAACAAAGACCTCTAGCAGTTCAAGATTTGAAGGATCGATTATTGGTCGAGGAAGAGCAAATTGTGCAGGTGTTAACAAGGGCAGATGGAGCTCATAAGTTTATTGAAGATCTTATGTGGAACGCTCAGATGGAGGAGAGACAAAAAGGAGTCGCAGATGGAATAACTAGTGCTCAATTATGCATCATTAAAGAAGCACTAGAGCAAATGAAAGTCGATTACTTGCAGTTGTTCATGGATAGGGACCTTGCTCTTAAGTTCGCTGAAGACAAGGAAAGGGAGATTGAGGAGCTTTGTTACCAGCTTAGTGTGGCACGCTCTTCGTCATCGACGACAGCCGAGACTCCATCACCTTTCGCAGTAGTGACGCATGAGGGCATGAGTAGCACTCATAATCTTAGGGAGGAGCCTCTTATGACGATTCCGCACGAGGAGCATTCAGAGTTGCAGGTATTTGAGAAGAGATTTAACACAAAGGTTTTTGACCGTGCCTCTGTTTTGCATTGTAGGGATCATGAGCCGTTTCTCTTGGCTCAAGGCTTAGCTACAGATGAGGTAGTTGAGCATAGTCCTTGTGGACCAGTCAGCGAGGAAATATATGCAGCAGTTGATTGGGGAATTGAGTATACGACAGAGGTGGATACATCACTCTGGGATCCAGGTTTAGTTGATATTAGTAGAGTGATTGATACAGTGGCACATATAGGATGCAGGGTGATGCATGATGATACAATGGTGTACGGTGGTGTGCACTGGGTTTTTAGGATATTTCCCCCGAGGCGACCTCCAGACAGAGACTTCAGACATATCATTGAGTTTGGTCAAACCAGGATCGATGAGTGGATGGACGAGCAGAGATTGATCTTCGAGTGGGATATCACCAGAGCAGGGACAGAGAGCAGGATATCTGCAGTATCACTCTCAGATGTTACCTTGAGTCCTTGGTCATACCATTGGGGTTGACCAACGCACCTGACACTTTCCGATATTACGGGCAATGGCAGTGGCATCCAGTGCCATTTTCTAATGCCAACAGTATATTCGGCAGAACATGGAGGACTCATCTGAGTTAGTGGGGTGAGACAGGCAAGATTATAGGCATGTCAGAGTTCTTTTGTTTGGACTATGTGGTCGGAACACAGGAGGAGATCCAGATTGTATTGGGTCAGTTCACAGAGATTCCAGTTGATAGAGTGGTGGATGGCATTATCCACTACAAAGGTCGCATACTTGTAGCCCCTGAACCCCCACTTAGAGAGATGATTATGAGGGTTATGTGTGATCCACCTTCGACAGGGCATTCTAGGTACTCATATGAGTATGAGGCACCACAAGTGACAAAGCTACTTTCCAGAGACGTATTTAGACTCCACAGATTACTCGAGTACATTGATGATGATCGAGATAGCAAATTTCCTGGTGCAATTTGGCAAAAGCCGAACATATCAACAGGAACAAAGTTGATTCCTAGTACTAAGATTCCACCAAATGATGGCATACCAGGGACTTGGCTCATTTTGACTCTGATGGTTACCAGTATGGTGCAGCAGCAGTTAGCATGTATTAGGAGCGGTGGACTTCCTATTTGGTGGTGGTATCCGGGAATTCATCCAAGTGATAGATTGATTCAGATGATGGTCAACAAAGTCGTGACAGTGATTGGTCCGCTTTATTTTTGGGACGTCGACAGAGGGGAGATAGAGACTTACTCTATAGGGCAGGACAGACTTGAGGCCAATCGTTGACTTATAGGCTTAGACTTCAATGAGGCACTTTCACATGAGAGGATTCAGGATGGTGGCTTCAGTCCCTTTGAGAAGATTAGCTTGCGGTTCCGGGAGAGGAGGATCCAGACTGGGCACGTTGATCCGACGGTGATGATCACAGTGGTGCAGCGTCAGCATGGTGGTATCTTTTCAGGGTTAGTTTGGGACCCTGTGATCATATTGTTTGACAGTTCAGCCACTATTAGAGAAGAGAGCATCGGCTTTGACTTTCTGGAGTTTACTTTTGGGAGGCTTAGGAGTGGTTGCTTGGAGGAGTGGTCTTCCAAGGAGTTGACCAAGTTTACGCAGCTTATGATTGCTTGGCTTATCAGCAATAGTCAGGTGGATTCTTGTAATAGCACCTTACAGACCAGTGATATACACTCCACATTATACAGGCTAGTTTGGGATCTTGGTGACTTTACCATCTACGAGGTTCTTGTGTTCGCACAGAGGGACTTTTCGAATGATACATTGGGAGATTGTTCGGATGATACTTGGATGATTGCAGTAAATAGGAGGTACTGGAGTATTGAGGCCTTTCCCTTTGATATTTGGAGACTAAGTGTAGTGGATGCCCTATCAATTGGTGACCACAGAATTTTCTATGATAACTGATCTTAGAGTGGTGATACATTGGATGGGCATGATCCTCGATAGTGGATGCGATCCTTTGAGGCATTACAGCTTGTGGACGCAGAGGGAGCACGATGGTCGAACGACTATGATCAAAGCAGCGAGCATCAACGTGGTGCTTCCTTTATGAGGATACCTTGGGACCTTGGGATTTCAGTAGGAGATAGTGCAGTAGTTGACACATAGGCGAGAGTCGGTTTTTGCTCTCATGAGGTTGGTTCCCTAGCAGAGTAGTACATTGAAGAGCTGATCAAGTTATTACAGCACCAAGTGGCCTTGCTTGCTAGACGTTTTCAGGAGGCCTCTTATGTCAGTACATTACCAGGCCACGCCTTCAGCAGAGGATGCTTCACATCTTACAGGGTGATTTGAGATCCTAGTATCATTTTCAGTCTCAATCTGGATCAGTCGATGGAGCGTCAGGTCATGATGGCATTGCTTGAGGACAAGCAATCTTTGGGAAGGGAGGATTTGTCATGTCCCCATTTTTGGGTTACCCTGCTTTGTAGTATAAAGGGCTTTCGTGGCTTGTCAGTGGAGAAAAAGGTGTAAAAAGGGGGGTCATTTAATGTCACTTAGTTAGGATATGTTTTTAAAGTGACATTAGGGAAGTAAAATAACTTTGGATTAATAAGTTACTTAACCATTATTAAAGTGACTTTTAATTTTAAAGTGAAAATTGGAGGGAAAATAAGGGTTATATTTGATTTAGTCAAAAAGGGGAAATTCTAGAAGTTACATTTGATTTGGTCAAAAAGGGGAAAGTTCTAGAAGGCATGGAAAAAGGATAAAAGGAGGGGTAGAGCCTCACTTTGGCATTATGATTTGATTTCTCATTTTGGAAGTGCTCTTGGAGCCATTGTTTCGTTAGGGTTTAGCAAAACCCTTCCACTATTGGTTTGGTTTCGGTGGTGCAATATCCACCCTAGCTAGACAGGAGGGGAATCCACCCAGGATTTCCATTGGAGCTTAGACAAGGAGGAGGATCCATCCAGGGTCTTCATTTGAGCTTCATCCGAGTTCTGTAGTTGAGATCGAGTTCTGTAGCTAAAGTCGTTTCTGTAGTTGAGATCGAGTTTCTGTAGCTAAAGTCGTTTCTGTAGTTGAAGTCGTTTCTGTAGTTGAAGCCGTTTCTCCAGTTGAGGTCGTTCTTTAGCTAAAGTCGTTTCTACAGCTGAGGTCGTTTCTATAGCTGAAGCAATTTCTGTAGTCGAGTCAAGTTTCTGTAGCCGGGCCGAGTTTCTGTAGTTGAGCCGAGTTTCTGTAGCTGAGGTCGAGTTTCTATAGTTAGGCCGAGTTTTTGTAGCCAGACCGAGTTTCTGTAGCCTAGGCCAAGTTTTCGTAGTTGAAGTCGAGTTTTGTAGCCGAGGCCGATTTTCTGTAGTTGAGGAGACGTGGCATCATTTACAGGTTTTGGGTTGCTTATTGTGTGCTTGTAGTGTTGTATTACAGCCACTATTGCATCCAATAGAGATTTGTATTGTTGTGATTTGGCTTCCATCCATAATAAAGATGCCCACATTGTCTCTTCTATTTCATGAGTATTTTGGATGCATGCAATATGTTTGATGGAATATCCCTTGTCAGAACCCTTGCAAACTGTTTGTAGAAAATTGTAAACCAGTTATGGCATTAAAGGCATGTGTAATGCAAACTGTTTGATAAAATCACACAAAGAAGAATAATAATTTGGGCAGAAAACATATATTCCCCATCTATCCTAGTTGGGGATATTACAGTTTGGAAGATAGCATTTTTAGCCAAAAATTCCAGACGGGAGAAAATGCAAAAAAGGCCAAAGTTGACAATTCCATAATTATGCAGAAATTGATTGGAGTATCATATTGCTAATCTAAAAGTTGCTAAGTACTCACAATCATAAGTATTATCTGCACCTAATACAAAAGCTTTCCTAGTTCTCACTAGATTTTCTTCTACAGATGGCAGAAGTTGGTCTCTGACCTAGATTGTACCAATGAGAATGGTGCAGAAAATGAGCAAAAATGGTGATTTCTGAGAGCTATAACTTTTAGCTCAGAGATCAAAATTCAGAATTAGTACACGTTAGAAAGTTAATTCATAAGGGAATAATTTTAATGGCTTATATTATGGGTAAGTGCTTCTGAATTCTTCAAAAATTTGGGAAGAAATAGGTTTGTCGCCTTGATTTGACAAAATATTGACATTGTGGATATTTTCCAGAGTATATAAGAAAAATTCTACAGATTCTGGAAATGAAATTTATCTAACATACCCACTTGTATGAATACTTCTTACATATATAGTGCTATAGTAGGAATAGTTCAAGCCTGGAATTGAAGAAAAAGTATGGAGGATGGATAGAATCCTTACAATGATGACGAAGAGGTCAGAGGACTTTATATTAGTGTGGGAAATGAAGAAACTAAGTTTGATGGGCATGGAAAAAGGATGCAGCCATTAGAATTGGTAGAAATTATGAGAAGCTTAAAGATGGAAGTTCTCGATTGTAGAGCTGACAATGAGAAAATAATAAGAGCTCAGGAGAGGCATAATCAACTAAATACTCAGCTAGTGCAAAGCTTGAATTAGATACAGAGGTAGACAAAGAATGGTCAGGACATGAAGAAGAAGGCAAAGCTCACTCAAAGAGGGAGTCTTATGGAAAATACAAATATTCAAGAAGTGCTATGACAAATCAGAAGTATCGTTACTCTCTACCTCACTCAAGGAAAGAGCCCTATACTTTTGATGAGTCAATGAGTAGCCTAGAACAATGTTACATTTATCAACAATGTATCACCTATGTCACGATATATCGCAGGTCATTCCCCGAGCCTATAATATCAACAATAATTATCGCAATAATTTCATCTCTTGAAATTATAACGATACATTCAAAATATCAAAATAATTTCAATAATTATCCCAAGTTGATCGAAATCAGCGCCCTATCTGCATCAATTATGCCTTATAACCGGATTAACCCTCATTTAGCAAAAGTGAGTTAGGGGATTGAGCTCTAAGGATATTATGACTATTTTCCATCAAGCAAACAAGGGGAAATTTGTTGTTTTCATTACCATCA
>SNQJ01S0034555.1:46241-69653 GCA_010110895.2 Picea sitchensis
CTCCTGTGGACTCAGTTGAGATAGAGATCTGTTGAGTATGACGTCCCTGTGGCTGAGCACAGGTGGACATGTCCCTAGTGGGTGAGCACTAGTGGAGGTGTGAGATCCTTGCTATATTGTCTGAGAGTAAGATTTGCTTGTAACCCTAATTTGTGATGTAAAGGGTACAAGTCAGCCCACCATGTGAAAGATAATTAATATTGTGTAATTATTAATTATATTATTATGTTGTACAGATCGGCCCTATTGTGCCAATAGTCACACCTTTTGCTGTGTCAGTTATTGTATAAATAAAGGTGAATGCCCATTGAGGATTACACTCACTTGTCATCTCATGATTTCAGAAGTTGTGGTCGGAAATTATGAGGACTGCAATTCGCACTTCTCTAGGAGTTAGTTTTCTCAGTCATAGCAGCACCCTTTTGTGTGCTAGGTTTGGTGGTGGATGGTGGATCTTCTCTTGGCACTATAGCAAAGGATTGTTGGGTTTTTCCCTTGATTGAGAAGGGTTTTCCCAGGATACTTCTTGTGTTCTTGTGCATGGTTATTCTTCTTGTGATCTTGGTTTACTGCAGCTTGTATTGTTGCTGCAAATGGTTATGGTTCAGTTAAATGCTAAACAGAAATGAAATAAACTACATGCATGTGCGTAACCATCCAAAACTTAACATGGAATCAAAGCAGTTCTTGAAGATAACCCATTGCACATTGATAAAGGAAGGTCGTGGGAAGGTTGAGGCAGCTAGACCCCACCGCTAGTGTAAGGAAAGAGGCTGGAACCTCCCTTAAATTCTTGAAGTGAAATATGAGGCTGGCTGCAGGCCTTCTAGCCTTGGCCGAGCCCTGTTGAAGGTCCTAAAAGGATACCGCAGCCCCTCTAGGGTTGTCGCAGCTAGAAGGTGCCTAACAGCGCCCTTAAACGCAGACTTAAAACAAAAATTACAGACCTGTAGCAGCCTCCGTGGTGTCCCTTTCTGAGGCAGCAAAAAATTACAGACCTGTAGCAACCTCCGTGGTTGTTGTTTTGTTCTTGTTTTTTTTGGGCAGGTCTCTTTAGTGAGAAGGGCGAGTAAGCATGTGATTGGAGTTTTATGTTGTAGACAGCTTGAAGAGGGGCCAAGTATGGCACCCTAGTTGAGTCATCCAAAGGAGAGAACCTTGCTGCTAATCCTTGGAGACTTTTCTGTGCTACAGTTGGAGAGCAGAGGCCGAATCTCAGTCCAAAAGCAAGGGCATGTCTTGGAGATTATTTCTGTATAGTTTAGTGCAGAAAGAAGAAGTCGGAAGGGTCAATATCAGATCTGATCTAGTTCAGGTGTAGCAGCTATTAGAAAAAGAGAGGTTGGGGTTGCAACCCCTGTAGTGGTTGTTTGGAAAGGTCGCAGCCTGTGGACAGGCTGCAGGGCCTGTGTAGTAATTGTTTGGAGAGGCCGCAGATTTAGCCTGCAGCCATAAAACCTCAGACGACAGCTTAGAGGGACATGACAAGCTCAAGACAACAGGCTGTAGGTGAAACAAGGTTTGGTTAAGTCCTTACTCAGCCACAGATTTCATACTTGTGGATAGCCATGGCCCTAGATGATGCAGATAAAGGGCTGGAAGGACTCAGCCACAATCAAGGGTTTATGCACAGAAACCAAGGAAGGTTTCAGTAGGATCTTTGCATCTAAGGCAGCAATGAAGATTTAGCGACAAAATTTGATGAAGATTAAAAATGAATGTGCCATCCACTTGTCAAATCATCAAACATGAAGTACTGTCCAGAATGATGAAAGCTTCAAGATAGTTGATGTGAGAGGTATGTTGAAAATTATATTGATTTCAAAATTGATCCTTGAGGTGACTTTTTGAGCGTGGGCTATATTCAAGCTCTAGTGAAGAGACTAGACTTGCAACCCTAGTCAGTAGGAGACTAGACTTGCAGCTAGTGATTGTTGAAATATTGTAACTGCAAAGAGTATTCTATATATTATTGAGTCATTATTAAATAGATCAATCCCCTTTTGTGGATTGATCATGTCGGGCATTGTAATTGACCAAATCCCCTTTTGCGGATTGGTCAAACCCTATTTATAGCATGTAAATTAAGAAGTCGGCCCCCGGGCCTAATTAAAGTGGTTTTATCCACTAAGAAGACAAGTCGGCCCTACCCACTGAAGAGACACCTTTCCAGCGCCTGCCAGCTTGTATAAATAAAGGAGGCCAGCACCTCATTTGTTCACTCACTCATTCGCTCACTTAGTGCGCAAGTTTGGTAGCTGCAGTTGGGAGAAGGAAGAGAGAGGCGCATTGCTCAATGGAGGATATTCTCTAGTGTTTGGTTTATTGTCTTGGCATTTTATTGGCTATCTATATTAAGAAAGTTTTTGTTGGGTTTTCTCCCCCATGAGGGTTTCCCAGGATAAATGTTGTGTATCTTGTGATTGTGTTTCTCTCAGTGACCCTATCTATGCTATGGTTATCTAGTAAATTGAAAAGAAACCTAATAATAGCTAAAAACTTAACAGTGATGTGCAAGGGAAGTAACATTAGCCACCTCAAAAGAAGTCAAGGAATGCAAGCAAGAACGACGAGGAGTTCTTCTCTATCTCAGCTTTCTCAGGAGGACCGAAAGCATGATTGTAGACTAAGGTAAGTCTTGTACTACTTTCCTTAATTGATTTCATCATTACTCTGTAGTAGTTTGCTTTTGATGATGAAGGGTATTATCCCTGGTGTGGGAGCCCTCATGACTTGGACCATTATCCCTGGTGCAGGAGTCCAAATTTTTTGTTTGGTTGGTCATTATCCCTTCGAGAGGCCATCTTGGTTATTATCCTAGTACATGAGGCCATTTTGGTTGTTATCCCTATGGGAGGCCATCTTGGTTATTATCCTAGTATAGGAGACCATGTTGGTTGTTATCCCTACAGGAGGCCAGATTTCTTATTTCATTATTGAAGGGCCATGATCCCTGGTACGGGAGCCCATTTTTTTGTTGGTTGGTTATTATCCTAATACATGAGGCCATTTTGATTATTATCCCTACGGGAGGTCATCTTGGTTATTATCCTAGTATGGGAGGCCAGCATAATACTGTAGAGACAATAGAGAACCTAAGAAGAGATGGGATGTCTCCAGGTTGTCAACACGGGAAAAGGAAGATGCTCATCCTTCCGACTTCAAAGGGAATCAAACTATTTGAGAAGAAGGAAGAGACAATACCTTCTTCCCTTCGGCAGTTCAAAGGGAGACAGTTATTGATCCAGATGATCCAATTGATCCTGTAGCTCCAAGTTGATGATTCCCAAAGACATTGGCAGCAGGTCGGGAGAGGCCTACATGGGCTCAACAGAGTCTACTAAAGGCAAAGGGACATGCAGTTCCTCGTGATATATTACGAGAGAGCAAGAGACCACAAAGATTTTCGAGTTATGAGCCACATCATTGATACTAAACCTTCTTGTCATGGAGAAACAGCAGGACAGCAGTTTTGGAAAGATGCCATGACCGAAGAGTATCGGTCCATTATGAATAATGATGTGTGGATCTATAAAGATCAAACATGCAGCTGATGGAAGTGTCAAGAAGTACAAAGCAAGATTTGTGGCTAGAAGATTCTCTCAAGTGGAGGGAATAGATTATGAGGAGACATTTGCTCCTGTTGGCCAGATACACTTCCATCCGTACGATTATTGCCCTAGCTACATCCATGAGTTGGAAACTACATCAGATGGAGGTAAAGACAGCCTTTCTCAATGGTGAGATTGAAGAAGAAGTTTACATCGAGCAGCCAGATGAATTCAAAGATGAAGGACCTAAGTATGATGCACTCCTTCTTGGGACTAGAAGTATGGCAAAGGACTGATGAGATTTTCCTGAGCCAAGGAAAATATACAGCGGAGATATTCAGGATGATGGACTGCAAATCCATGCCTACAGCGATGGTGATGAACTTGAAGAAGATGAACGAGGCTTCTTCCGATTCAGGCGAGATTGATCCACATCTTTACAGACAGCTGATTGGATCATATTAATGTATCTGGTTAACACCAGACCTGATATATGCTATGCAGTGAATATACTCAATCAGTTTATGAGTTAGCCGAGACAGAATCACTGGATAGCAACGAAGCATGTGTTGAGATATTTACGAGGCACAGTTGATTATGCCCTGAGATATGCCTCCGATGTAGACATGAGATTGCAAGGATATTCCGATGCAGACTAGGCAGGGAGCGCAGTGGACCGGAAGAGCACATCCGGTTGTTTTTTTACCTTGGGATCTGCCATGGTTTCCTGGTGCAGTAGGAAACAAAGCTTTGCGGCTTTAAGTACCGCAGAAGCAGAGTACATTGCATTATGTGTGGTAGTCCGCGAAGCAGTGAGGCTTCACAAGCTCCTTGCAGACTTATTTGGACATGAGATGGATTCCATTGTTATCCATTGCGATAACCAGAGCCGTGAGAAGCTCTCCGAGAATCCTGTGTTTCACGATGAATCGAAACACATTGAGATTAAATACGTTTCACGATGAATCGAAACACATTGAGATTAAATACCATTATATCGGAGATATGGTGCAGAGGAAAGTCGTACACGTGCAGTATCTTTCTACACACGAGCAAGTTGCAGATGTCTTCACCAAACCGCTTGCCAGGACAAAGTTCGAGTACTTCCGTGAGAGACTTGGCCTGGTGGACAATGCCTCCCTAGCTGAGAGGGAGTCTTGATGATTGCAGCGTCGTGTGACATTCTCCAGGATACGTTCTCCTCTGGACTGAGTTGAGTCGACCTGTGAGAGAGCCCATGTGTTGGGTGTGCCCATGTGATGGGTGCATCGTTCTCCTCTGGACTGAGTTGAGTCAGCTTGAGATGGTCTCTTGCCTTGTACTCCTGTGGACTCAGTTGAGCCGCCTTGAGATGGTACTCCAGATGATTCTCATGTGGACTCAGTTGAGATAGAGATCTGTTGAGTATTCGTACACAAGAAACTACAGCCCGTACTCTTTCCAATGCAATTGGTCTCACTTCATTTGGATTCTCTATGAAGACATTATGATTGTTTTACCCGAAACACTTGTTTATGACTAGCTTCGGGACTAGTCAAATAACATACCTTAGAACACATCACCTAAAGACTTCATCCTCCCTTGAAATTCAGCCTTCTTTACTTCATATTTCCTCTGAAATTTGACTTATATCTCCTTGTTCATTAACAAACTTGTGTGTGTTTAAAATGAATGTATAATGATATGTATTTATACCCTTTATGTCACTTCCTTTTAACATTAGGGACGACATGTAGTTTCTGCTTCAATTCACATTGTCATCTTCAAAAATTCATTTCTCCTCAATCGTGAGGATCCACGTAACGTGCCACATACCACCGGAAGCAGCATGACTTATACTATCCATCCATGGATGTTGTATCTGCATGTGTAATTTCCTTCATGTCTATCTACTTCGATCAACTGTGGGTCCAAAAGCCAATGGCTAGGGTTGACATCAATGACTACAACCAATGACTAGGGTTGACATCAATGATAACAACCAATCTTCCAACAAGAGGCCTATCATGGAAGAGGCACTTGAGTGGTTGGAGCATGATGCCAATGTGTTGGAGGAGGAGGAAGTAGAGGAGGATGTTCCACTTCCAGTGGAGACACATTTAAAGGAGGAGAATGAGAGTGCGTCACAGCCACCACCTCCATAGAGATAGGGAACTAGGGGAAGAGTCAGAAGGCATCCCATTTTAACTTCGACCTTCCACCTCAAGCTCAGCCTCAACACATCCACCTATTGCTTCCAGAGGAAGAGTGGTGACCTTTGCCCATAAAAGGGGTAGAGGGAATGGTTGATTCCTTAGTGCATTATCTTGTAGTATCTAGATGCCTCGTGATGATTCATCTCATGAGATACATTTATTTTTGTTTTGATGAGATTTTGTATCATCTTGTCAAGACTTGGGACTCAAGAAAGTTATCATATTTTAGTATCAATGTGTGATGTACCACTTTATATCTTATATATCAATTTTATTTTCATATTTATGTAGCAATGTGTTTGTTTGATGTTGTTGTCGCTTTAGATGTTTAAAATTTTGAAAAAAAAATGATTATTTTTATATTTTTTAAAGTTTCTCGATATTTTATATATTTTCCTTGGCATTGTTGATAAGTTATATTCTAGATCCTCGACAATAAATTTGCTGAGACGATAAATGTAACATTGGCCTAGAGGTCTCTCCAATCAGACATCAAAGATGAAAACATGACTTCAAGCTATTGCTTCAGTTTGGGTTCAGGTATGTTCCCTAGTTCAACGAAAAGTAGGATTCAGTGGCACTCAATTCAAAAGAGGTAGAGTATATGGTAACTAGCTCCACTAGTTGTGAAGCCATCTAGCTTCACAAGTTATTGGCAAAGTTGTATCAAACTCTCTGAGAAACCCAATGTTTCACGATTGATCCAAGCATACTGAAATCGAGGACAACTTCATCGGAAACAAGATTCAAACGTGGGCAGCAATTCTTTAATACATTCCTCCAGATCATCAAGTTGCTAACATTTTGACTAAGCCCCTGACAAAGGGCAAGTTTGAGATGTTCAAAGAGCAGCTTGATGTGATGGAGAACACTTTCCTCACTAAGAGAGATTGTTAGTTTACCTATGTAGCTTGGACAATAACCCAGCTATTGTAATGTCCCTTTCCAAATGATCACTCCAGGAGATTGGCGTAATAGCCTAGGTGATTCTCGTAGGCTATAGTCGGTGGAAGAAAAGGGAATTAATTAATTAATTATTTGATGTCATCGGGGCAGAAAAGCAATCTTTTTAAAGTGACATTGAGTAATTAAGTGAAAAGGTGTTTTAAGTGACTTTGAGTTTATAAAGTCACTTTACTTGATTAAAAAGAATAAAAGGATCAACAAAAGGGTGAACGAGAAAGCAAAAGAGGAATGAGAGCACCCTCTCTCATTATGCATTGTTATTTTCTAAAAACGAATTTGAGGAGCTCTTGTGGCTTTTGACTCTTGAGACGAAAAACCCTAGAGAGAAAGATTGGTTTCGATGGTGAGACCATCCACCCTAGATGGTGAGACTACCAGAGCCGAACTTAACATACAAAGGAGAAGAAGCCAGAAATTTTCTTAGAGGGAAAATTAATGGAATGGAGCTCCTGCAGGAATATTTACAAGATCCTATTGCAATGCTAGAAGACTTATCCAGAATCCAGGTTAGTTCTTTAAAAGACCCTTATCGAGAAATTGCTTGGTTATTTACTAGAGTTATCGGTCAGGATTCTATGGAAACTATTCCCCGACTAGCCCTATACATTTTACATTTTATAGTTCATGAGAATGTCGACTTCGATTGGGCGAAAATCATATCAAATGAAATTTCTGCACAGTTAATGAATTTCAGAAGTGAGAAAAAATTCTATATGGCATCTTATCTGATATTTTCCATCACACATTGTCATATTTTTAAAGGTTTGAGTGTTGGAAAAAGGGTAAACTCAAAAATTGACCCCATGACTATGTGGTATCAAGCTCTCTGGAGGCAAAAAAATTTCCATTATTTTTATGAAGTTTACAATGATTTTGTCACTAAATTTAAGAAATTACTCTTTGGAGAAGATACTTCCAAGCTTTCATTGGAAGCATCCACCTTTTTGAATAAAAAGGAAATTCTAGAGAAAATGGATAACTACAACATCATTAGGATTTTATGTTCTCATGAAAAGCTTATATATCTCCCTTATTATGTGTTGAACAAGTTATTTATCATAGAGGTGGCGAGGCAATATAAGTTTTGGTTTCATGCTTTTTATGAAAGAAGGAAAAAACAGTTTATTCCTCTGCCTTGGAGAGTTGGTGAAATTCTCTTGAGAGGAATTTCCAAAATTGATGAATATGTCTCTTACTTTGACCAGTTTAATTTGAAGTTTGCAAAAGAAATCAAAAGGTTTTCCCCTAACCATCTTTTTTATAATCATGTGGTATCAGTCGGGCTCAGCCCCACATTGATCAATACTCACATTTGGGGAGGAATAGGGCGATAGTCATGACCCTCTTGTTCAAGGTGTCGATAAAAATTATGGTGGCATAGAGACAAATATGAGCACTGCAAAACATTATAAGCAAAGAGGGAAACCCTCAAGTGAAAGAAACGCTCAGTCACCCGTTGTTTCTCATAGAAGTCTTTTGCCTAAAGTAAATGCTCATTCTGCAACGGCCCAACTAAGAAAACCCTCAAGTAATAATTCAGGTGATGATGGAGAAAGAAATCCTCCTTAAGGAAGTTTAGAAAACCCCCATAAATTAACAGTGAAAAGGAAAAGGGTTAATTCTCAACAAGAGGGAGAAGAACAAAACGCACCTGAAAATGATATTTTGCTTGATGATGTGGATTTAGATGTTGATATCGAAAATATTCAATTTCCAAATGAAGAAGAACACACCCAAGAAAATGTACAATCCGCTGCATTGATTGTTCAAGATGAAGTTTTCTCTGACGAAGAGACCTTTTCTGTACAGAATGTTTTATTTGATAGGTCTTCAAAGAAATTGACCTTTGAAAGAACCTCGAAGAATAAGAAGGGAAAGTCATTGTCCACCATTGATACTAATAACATGTTGCCGTCAAAATTATCCTCAATTCATAAAGTCATAGGGGATGCATTGGATCGTTTCAATAATTAATATGGAAGAGGACAATCTCAGGCTTAAGGAGAGAGTCAAAGAATTAGAGGCAACTCTCATGCCGGCACCCATATTGGCTACCCGAGTCGCCATGATACAACTTGACAGAACTCTTCAAGGAACTCCAGAGTCAAATCTGAGAGTAAAAGGAATTTCAAGTTTAATCATTGCTACTCGACACTTTGTTGAAGAGAATATAAAGAAAAGAATTTCGCTTATTTTAGATTTATGGGACTTGGAAAAAAGTTTTTCCTCTCTCGGGCTCAGAATTCAAAACACTAAAGAATACTTAAATGCAGATTTGAAGAATGATGAAGGATTCTTCACGGATGGAGTAGCTATGTTTATAGCAAAAGTCTCGACAATGACGGATCATAGAAGAAAATAAGAAGATTTGCCTTCCCAGAACTGTATGAAACAAGTAAAGGCATGTTGGATTGAAAGGATTAATACATTAAAGGGGTTGTTGAATCAATTGAAAGAACTATCACGGAAAAAGATTGAGGCATACTCAAAGATTATTGGTTTGGATATTGTGGGCACAACTATTGAAGTTTCAAATCCAAGCTTAATATCAAATTCAATGATCATGAGCAGAGAGCAATTTGAAAAGCAAGTCGAAAATTTGAAGAAATCATCGGCCGAAAAATTTGATAGTATGATTGAGTATACTTATGATGACATTGATAATTGGTTCGTTGAGTACACAAATAAAAATGAGGACATTGAAACTATATTGCAAAACTTATCTATTGACCATAGAGAAATTGAAAGTGAATTGTTAAATATCGAAGTAAAGCAAGAAGTGACCGTTGCCCCCTTAAGGGAATATATTCAAGAATGGTTAAACAAGTCTATAATCAAGATTTCTGAATTTCCAATGGAAGCAGTTACAACCGGCCACTTAACCACAACAGGCAAAGATATAAAGGGCGCATCAACAAGCAAATGAGAGAGAGAGAGAGAGAGATTCCATCACAGTAAGTCCATATCGATTACATACCTTCTTCCTTATCAGATTTCATACAGCGATATTTATTCTTTCATTGGAAAAGTATAACCGAATTCTGATAACTTCCTCCTTGTCTTCTTTCCGGATCCCGTTGCTCGTGCTCCACTCCATGTTCTTCTCTTCATCATATTTCTTGTAAATATTTTCATGGTCCACGGGAGCCCCAATCCTAGTCTATTAATGGACAAACGTCTTTAAATTTCAAGTATTGTAACAGACATTATCATTTTTGAGTAATTCCAAAGAACTAAGACGGGGTCGGTTTTGATTGTATTTTATAACTCTGAGTTTTGAGTATAAGATATTTGAATTCGATCTATCGAATTCTTCTTTTGAGCTTAATAAGTACTCTTTCAAAGTTATCTTGTGCCATTGGACCATTTCTTTTATTTGAATGTGATCAGAATTTTCATTAAACTGTGATGGATGTGAGGATTTTATCATTTTCTATATTGTATGGTGTTTGAGGTTCCTAGTCCACTTCTCAGGAATTCTCCATATATATATATATATATATATATATATATATATTTCAGTATTTTGAATTTTATTGAGCCATAAAGAGTTGGATTCAGTCATTTGAAAGTATCCCATATTATTTTTGATGTAAAATATTCAAAGAAAATCATAAGCCAAAGAGAAGTACCACCTCTCTAAAAACGCAGGGGGATTCATATCCTCGTGAGGTTGTCGTTTCAGTCTTGACAAATTCAAGCGTCAACAAGGACTGTCCACTATTTTTGAGCTGCAATATATACTTTGTTGGGTCGATTCCTTCACTTACAAGCTTGTAATCTTCAACTAAATGTTGTTGCATATGCACTGTCACTTCCAGGCATATATATTTCAGTATTTGCAGAGCCAATCTACAGGAATACATACCAAGTTCTTCATTATTTATTGTTGTACTAATTGATGGTATTTTTAAATGTTCTTGGTTGTCTGAAATATTTAATGCAATAAATATATTTGAGCCTCGATATTGGTGTTTCATTGTAATTTACAGTAAAGATTAGAAATATGTATGAACTGTTTGTTAGGAAGTTTGAATGCAAACTGTTTGACGAAATGTCTACACTGCTAAACTAAGTTAAAATCCAAAAAAAATGAGTGGGGATAGTACAGTGGTATCAGAGCCACAATCTTGTCGACCTGTGAGTGTATGGTTTCATGAAGCAGGGAGACAGAGAATATATCACTTACAGAAGTAGAAGGCAACGAGGGTCAAAAAACATATTTCACTCAGGTTCAAAAGAAGAGGACCAACTAGAAGCAGAGGAAGAAAGAGACATGGGGTACAAAAATGAGATACCTAAGGAGACTGCCATGCATATCCTAAATGATTTAGCCAAGGGGCAGCAACAACTGGTACAACTCGTGACACAGTTAATTACCAGCACCCAAGCAAATCCAAACCATGGGGGTAACAATGGTGCAGGGGGTTCCAATGGAAACAATGGGAATCATGCAAAAGGCAACAACAGTAGCATTCCCACACAAACCAACACTAGGACCACCGGTAGAGTGATTCCTAGACCTCGTATGCCTCAATTCTTGGGGGAGCAACAAACAGGAAATCAAAAGCAGCCAGGACAAAGTGAAGATTTTCGTGATTACTCGAGAGAGTATCGAGCTTTTGGTGATGAGTTCTAAGCAGCCATGTCATTGCAGGACTACTGTACTATCAAATACAGGAACAAACCAAGAGATTTCAACAGGAGTCGACAGAACTTGGATCTCATGAGAAAGGTTGGGAAGCTAACCATTCCTTCCTTTCATGGCTTGAACAAGTGCACAACTAGAGCATGGGTTCAAAATTTGGATACATACTTCCAACCCAACCTTATGACGGAGGCAGAAGCGATTAAATTCGCTACCTTGCATTTAGATGGAGAGGCCCATGAGTGGTGGTACCATGGAATGGTCACCTTCAGACATGCCAACATTACTTCCTATCTGGACTTCACACAAAAGTTGATTGAGCGATTTGACAAAAAGGATCCGGAACTGCATTTCAAAGAATTGGCACAACTAAAACAGGTTGGGACACCGAATGCCTACATTACAAAGTTCCAGAGGCTTGCAGTCATAGTGACAGATATATCCGAGCAGAGGCTAGTCATGTTGTTCATTGAAGGATTATCTGAGCCACTGCGTGGTTGGGTGAAAGCCTTCAAACCCGAGACTCTACAAGATGCCATCATCAAGACATGGGATATGGAGTATGCGGTCCCGAAGAACAAATCTTTCACCAAACCTTTCATTCCCCTGAAAAACAAGGATAAGAAACCTTTCTAGGAGTGGACCAGAAAAGAGAAGTTGGATGAGGCGACTAGCAATGAGTTGAGAAGGAAGAAACTGTGCTTCAATTGCAAAGAACCTTGGGAACCTGGACCCAGGTGTATGGGCAAAGGTAAGGTGCACTATATAGAGGTACTATCAGACAGTGATGAAGAGGAGGAAGCAGGGTAGGCACAAGATAGCGGACATGACAGTCCAACTGAGGACCAACCATAAGAGGAGGTCAAGAGTGGGGCTATCGCCACTCTATCGGGTGTCCCTAGATTTCACATCTTCAGGATCCGTGGAGTATTGTAGGGGCAGCGTGTCACAGTACTGATTGATGGTGGAGCAACCCACAACTTCATTGACTCAACTTTGGTGGCTCGGAGAGGCATCCCTACAGTTGACTTTGAGGGGTTTGATGTAGTGGTAGCTGGTGGGCGCATTATGCCATGCACACAAAAGATTCCGCAGTTAGGTGTAGCATTGGGCAACTACACGGTGACCAATGACTTCTATGTGGTTGAGCTATGAGACACTAATATCATATTGGGTGTTCAATGGCTTTTTTCCTTAGGAAAACATTATGTTGACTACCAGGCCTTGGAGCTAGAATTCAGGGCAACAGACGATAGAAAGGTGGTTCTGAGGGGCATGTCTAATGGTGCTCCTAGGATTGTCTCAACCAAGCAAATGGAGGGTATATTTAGGCATGGAGATGTAGCTTGTGCAGCAGAGTGTTTGATCACTACTCAGAAACCTTCAGGCAGTAGCCAGCAATATCATGCAGACATCCAGACATTGTTGAGCAAACATGACCAAGTTTTTGGACAGATACCGCGAGGGAGACCGCCTGACAGGGGATTTGAGCACACCATTGAGTTGGACGAGGGAGCAAAACCTGTGATCACTACTCCCTACAGGCATCCAAAGAAGTTCAAAGATGAAATTGAGAAGGCTATTAAGGTGTTGTTGGAGATGGGACACATCAGACCTAGCTCTAGTCCATTTACTTCTTCTGTAGTGTTAGTGAAGAAGAAGGATGGAACCATGAGGATATGCATTGACTATAGAGCCTTGAATAAAAAGACCATAAAAAACAAGTACCCCATTCCCAAGATCGATGAGTTATTGGGTGTGATGCATGGGGCCGTTTATTTTTCAAAGATTGATCTTCGATCGGAGTATCATCAGATCAAAGTCAAAGAGCAAGATATTCCCAAGACTGCTTTCAGGTGCCAGTATGGCCATTATGAGTTTTTGGTCATGCCATTTGGGCTGACCATCACACTAGCTACACTTCAGGCCTGCATGAACCACATCTTCAACAAGCAGCTAAGGAAGTTCTTGTTGGTGTTCTTTGATGATCTTCTTATATACAATAGGACACGAGAGGAACACTTGGAGCATCTAGATGCGATTCTGAGCATCATGGAAGATCAGTCATTGTATCCCAAGGAGTCAAAGTGTGAATTCGGCATGATAGAGATCCTATACTTCGGTCATGTGGTCAATGCCCAGGGAGTACAAGTACACAGAGAGAAGATCCAGGCCATATTGGAATGGCCACCGCCCAAGAACCTTACACAGCTGCATGGATTTTTTGGGATATGCAGCTATTACCGACGCTTTGTAAAGGGGTTCTCACAGTTGGGTGCACCACTCACAAATCTCACAAAGAAAGGATCATTCAGGTGGACAGAGGAGGCCTAGAAGACTTTTGACAGGATGAAGGAAGTGATGAGCACATGTCCAATTTTAGCACTTCATGATTTCACTCAACCCTTTGTGCTTGAGTGTGAAGCTTTGGGTGAAGGAATTGGAGCAGTTTTGATGCAGCATGGACATCTGATGGCATATGAGAGCAGGGAACTCACAAAGTCAGAGAGACTTTATTCCATCTACGACAAGGAAATGCTCGCCATCATGCATGCTTTGGCGAAATTCAGACAGTACTTGGTAGGTGGAAAATTTATGGTTAAGATTGGCCACAACAGTTTGAGACATTTCTTGGGGCAGAAGGACTTAAATGAGAGGCAACAGAAGTGGGTCAGCAAATTGCAAGCATATGACTTTGACATTGAGTATGTGAAAGGGAAGAAAAATGCAGTTGTTGATGCTCTCTCCGGGAAACCTAAGATATGTTCAATTGCAGATATTTCAGTGGACTGGAAATCCCATCTCTTGGTAGAGTACTCCAAGAATAAATTTGCTTGTGAGTTGATGGGTCATAGCATACAGCATGACAAGTACAAAGTGGTGGATGACATCATCTACTACAAGGACCACATATACTTAGTCCCTGAGTCTACATTAAAGGAGAAGATTATGAAGGCTATGCATGATGCACCTCCGATAGGCCATCCTAGGTACTTTACAACTTACAAGAAGATAAGGGAGAGGTTCACTTGGAAGGGACTCAAAGATGATGTATTGAGACATGTGAGGGAGTGTGTGACTTGTTAGCAGAACAAGTCAAAGAGCAGACTCATCCTGCAAGGTTATTACAGCCATTACCCATTCCGGAGCAGAAAAGGGAAAGCGTCTCAATGGATTTCATCACAGGTCTACTGAAGGTACAGGGCAGCGATTGCATATATGTGGTGGTTGATCGGTTGACCAAGTTTGCAGACTTCTTTGCCATTCCCTCAAAGTACAAGGCAGCACAGGTAGTAGAGTTGTTCTTCAAGGAGGTATTCAGACTCCATGGGTTGTCGAAGTACATTGTCAGTGACAGGGACAGCAGATTCCTCAATGCTTTTTGGCAAGAGTTGTTCAGGTTCGCTGGCACAGTGTTAACTTCTAGCACTAGTTATCACCCCCAGACAGATGGTCAGACAGAGATCGTGAATAAGTGGCTCGAGGAGTATTTACGTAACTATGTGTCCGGGCAGCAGAAAGCATGGATCAAATGGTTGCATTTGGGGGAACATTGTTATAATACCACTTATCACATGTCCAATGGTATGACCCCATTCCAAACATTATATGGCTATGATGTTCCTTCGTTTGTTGATCTGACATTTGGGGATTGCAGGGCCCCCAAAGCCAAGGACTGGATTCAGGAGAGTCAAGATATCTTCAAGACTCTCAAGGACAATTTACAAATGGCACAGAATCAATAGAAGATCTATGCAAACAGGCACGGGCTTGAGCGCACTTTTGAGGTGGGAGACTTGGAATTTTTGAGATTACAAAGCTACATACAGTTTTCGCTGAAGAAAAGTGGTGCAAAAAAGCTAAAACCACGGTTTTATGGCTAGGGTGATTCAAAGAGTTGGTGAGGTAGCTTATGAGCTTGCGTTGCCGGAAGGAAGTAAGATTCACAATGTGTTCATGTTTTGTGCCTCAATAAGGCATTGGGACAACATGTCACTTCTTTGGCAAAGTTACCCCCATTGGATGAGAAGGGGCAGTTAGTGTTGGTTCCTGAAGAGGTTTTGGAGGTTCGGGAGAGGAAATTGCATAATAGGATGATCCGAGAGTACCTCATCGGTGGAGAGATTTGTCAGTAGAGGATGCCACGAGGGAAGGCGACCAGATCTTGCAACATCATAACTTGTATTTACTTGAGGACAAGAAGCTCGAGAAGGGAGAATTGTAATGTCTTTTTCCAAATGATCACTCCAGGAGATTGACGTAATAGCCTAAATGATTCCCGTAGGCTATAGTCAGTGGAAGAAAAGGGAATTAATTAATTAATTATTTGATGTCATCGGGGAGGAAAAGCAATCTTTTTAAAAGTAACATTAAATAATTAAGTGAAAAGGTGTTTGAAGTGACTTTGAGCTTATAAAGTCACTTTACTTTATTAAAAAAGATAAAAGGGTCAGCAAAAGGGTGAACGAGGAAATAAAAGAGGAATGTCAGTGCTCTCTCTCATTATGCATTGTTATTTTCTAAAAACGAATTTGATGAGCTCTTGTGGCTTTTGGCTCTTGGGACGAAAAACCCTAGAGAGAAAGGTTGGTTTCAGTGATGATACCATCCACCATAACTGGTCGTGAAGAGAAGATCACTCAGTTTTTTCACTGTGCTTCATTGTGACGGAGTTTATCATTTGGCAACTGAGTTTTTCTGGTTTGTGGCTGAGATTTTGTTTGTATGTGGGCCGAATGCTCTTGAGGAGGCAGAGTTCTCATTGAGGAGGGTCGATCTAAGTTGTGGTTGTATTTCTTGAGCTTGGGAGGGGCGAGTTATTCATTGTGGGGTCAATTTACCCTTGTTGGGCGAGTTATTCATTGTGGGGTCGATTTACCCTTGTTGGGCTAGTTATATCAATGATGGGCAGCGTTTTGGTGTAGAGGGGTCGTGTCTCTTGCATATGGGCCAAGTTTCATACTAGGGCTGAGTCCCCATTGCTTGTTGGCCAAGTTCCTTTGTTGTAGAGGCCAATTTACTCACCTTGGGTCGAGCACTCTAGCTGGGATCGCTTTCTGTGGAGGAGGGCCGATTTTGGGCTATTTGCACTGCATATTCCAAAGCTGCTGTCACCTACAAGACTGTCCACTATTTCTAAGCTGCAATATATACTCTGCTGGGTCGATTCCTTCACTTACAGGCCTGTAATCTTCAACGGAAAGTTGTTGCATACACACTGTCACTTCCAAGCATATATATTTCAGTATTTGCAGAGGCAATCTACAGGAATACATACCAGGTTCTTCATTATTTATTGTTGTACTAATTGCTGGTATTTTTCAATGTACTTGGCTGTCTGGACTCCGAAATATTTAATGCAATAAATATATTTGAGCCTCGATATTGGTGTTTCATTGTAATTTACAGCAAAGATTAGAAATATGTATGAACTGTTTGTTAGGAAGTTTGAATGCAAACTGTTTGACGAAATGTCTACACTGTTAAATTAAGTGAAAATCCATAAAAATTGAGTGGGGATAGTACAGCTATAGTGCTCCTTCCTTCAACAGAGTGGACTGTACAATGGTATTTCAGCAGCAGTGCACCTCTCTTCAATAGTCTATACAGCAGAGTGAGGGCGCACTGGTACCTATGGAGGAGAGAGAAAGATAGGGGCACATGCATGCACCACCTCCAACCTACTTTCTGTTTTAGACGCTTTTTTAATTTCAGCAGTCATTTTTATTTCAAGTTTTGAGCTTTATTTAGTTTGCATTCCCTTGGTAGGCTGGGGTACTCTAGCATGAGGGTTTTCTGGGTGAAGTAAAGGGCACAGATCTCTAGGAGAATGATCCTTAACTTGGCATAGTTATTCATGCAGGCTGGGCACACTAGGGGTTAGGATTTAGACTGCCAATAGTGATTCTATTTTGCATGCGTCTACATTCATCGTACCTCTCTTCTTCCTAGTCTTTAAAGGAGAAGCAGGGTGCACCTCTTTGAGGTTCAAGAGGTTTAGCTTTGAGCTGTAGCTATAGCCTCTGTTTTCAGAATTAATAAAAATCAGATGCTGTTTTGAGTGTCCAGTTTAGTGTGTTTGCTGTTCATTTCCCAGCAGTATGTGTTTGTAGATTAAGTTCTCTATGGCAGAAATTTTGATTGGTGTTTTGTTTTAAGCTTTAGCAATCTATAGTTTTAGGTTAAATTTTGGAAACAAAATCTGCTCATGGTGATCTGATTTTTGACACGTGTTGCACATTGCCCATGTTCATTCTTAAACATTTCTTAGATGCCCATGCATGAATTTGCCTCTTTTAGCAAAGCATGGCAACTTCTCAAAGTTGAATTCCTTTTTATCAATTGAAACGAACAAGCAACAGAGATAGAAAACAAGCATATCCTTCAAGTCACATCTCTAACTTCAATTGAAATAATTTTTTTGCAAATCAACACATGCAAACCAAACAGAAAAAGCCCAAATAGAATTGGACCCCACAAGAAGCCTTAACAAGCATTGGGGGCAAACCTCACATAATTAGAAGTGCCCTATTGGACAAACGAGGCCCAACTACAGGCACTTGCAAATGTGAAAGTAAATCTACGAAATGAATAGGCCTAAACAACAAAACAAAATCTCACATACCTCCTCCCTCCTTTCAGCCAACGGAAAACTTTAGGGGCTAAATTTCGCCCATGGGCTAATTTTCCATGTTTTCTTCTCAAAAAAAATTCACCAATTTCCATTTTTTCTAAAAGCTATTCGCCCAAATTATATAGAATAAAGTTATTTTACTTTAACAATTGCCAAAATTTTATATAAATTATATAAGATCCTTAGAAATTTGAATGTTTTTTAAAAAAATATCGCCAAACATTTTATAATTGGTATTTTAAGAATTAGTAACATTTACCAAAGTTTCTACACATCAAAATAAATCTAGATTCCAACCACCTTTACACATCCAATCTAAAAAAGATAAGGTCTCTTAGAGATTCTACCCATACCACGTGATCACACTAATACTTAGTCACTACTCCTTTTCACATCACATTTTAACACATTCACTTCCCACATGTTAACAACATGCTATTAATTCACATCCATCCCACAACTACAACACTAGAATATAGCACTCAATTAGACATAATACTCGCATCCCATTTATTGATAATACTAACACAACTCCCATGACAAATTATTTGATCGGCCAACGAGACCTTGTTTCAATTAGACATAATACTAGCATCCCATTTATTGATAATACTAACACAACTCCCATGACAAATTATTTGATCGGCCAACGAGACCTTGTTTCACTAGTGAGGTCAACGAATTATTAAGCCATCCATCCAGGTTCCATTCTTGCTACGATGTGCCCCTCCTGAGAGGGATGGGGTTGGGTGCAAGTCATGTGGGATTTTGGAAAAATAGATGCCCCTTAAGCCTGGCACCTAAGTCAAAGGAAGTCCATCTTACATGGTGTAAACTTGAAGCAAAATCCAAAAATAAAATTCTTTCGCTCAAGTTATATAAGTTCTAGACCCTTTACAACTTAGGATAGGCTTCAACATATTAACCAAACACTTATTAAAAATGGAATTTAGAAAAAAACCAAAGGAAATACTTAAATGCCAACCTACCTTCCAAAATTTTGATTATAAGTTAAGGGGGTTAGATCCAATGGTGAGAAATGAGAAGTTTTTAAATTTTTATCACTCACCAAGGTTCAATTTTCATTGGGGCTTTTCTCACCTTTTAAGGTAGCCATGTAGGCACCTGGAAGTAGCAGTCGAATGTGTGAACCTTGCATTGCACTACCCATACACACATAAGTGGATCAAAGCCCACCCCCAAGTTCTCGTTAAGGCCAACCATTTTGAGTTCACTACCTATGCCCCAGGAAGCGATTTGCTAGAGTTTTATGTTCAACGCTTTGACCAAACTGGGGCTTTACCTAACCACTTCGTTGTCCTCATGGTTCTTTCCTCTTCTTCGTCTGTTGTAGCCAAGGTGTTTGTTGCCAAGGCTTTTGGTGAATTCCTCATAAATCCCTCTCTTTTTTCAAGAGAAAAAATCTTTGTTTCCTCGATTCTTCCTTTAGCCACTGCGAGTGGTACATCTTTTAAGCATGCCCTCACAGCCCCGAGCTTTGTTGTTTTCATACCTCCTAAAGGTTGCTTTATAGCTGAAAAGACTATTATTTCTCTGAAAGTTTCTCTTGGGAAGGAAGTAGCAAACCAGGCCACCTTTCTCCAACCTCATGCATTTGTCTGCAAATTTCTTGGGTTTTGGCAGTGGCTCTCGGATAACCATCCTCTAGATTTCTCAAGCTTGGAAAACTTCTCTTCACAAGGAAGCCACCATTTAGCCGTGTACTCAGGTTTTTTCATCATGGTGTTAGATTACACAAATGATAGAGCATGTAATCTTCAACCAAGACCTTGGGTTTTGTTAAAATTTCAGACCATGGTAAGCAAATTCTGCACTATCGCATAATGCCCTTCCCCGCCTCTTCCCTATGAAGAAAAGCAGCAAGGGGAATGGATTGTTGTGAAGAAGCAAACAGAAAAAAGCTATAAAGAGATAGCTGAGAAAAGTGAACTATTCACTGGTCAGGTTTCATCCGACATGAGTCTCATTCTCAAACAGAAGGTAGCCCCATTTGTTGATTGTTAAAGGATGGGAAAACAGTTGTGATCTGGTAAAAAGGTTTAAGTTTATTTTTTGTCTCTTAGTCACATTTTTTCTGTAGCGTTTCGCCCATCAAGTATAGCTGAGGCTGAGTTATATATATATTTGACTATAAACCTTAACTTTGATCATACAAGTAGCCCTAGCTTCTTGTCTAGTTGACCCACAAAACAAAACTAATCCCTTACCCACAGTGCTTGTGGTTCAAACTTCATACAAAGGTTAAGAAAAAAAAGTACAATTGCAACATATTGACAACAGTTTAACCAAAAAGTTCATGTATTAAAACAAAATGTAAGATTTTTATTCTTACGCAATTACTGGTCAACTATATGTGGGACTCAAACTCACACAATGTAGACTGATCAGCAATCAAAAATTAGAAATTCCAACTAGATAGGTCTATTCCATTAAGCATGCCAGAAAAGCATCAGTAATCAAATAGATGACAAGGAATTACCTTGGATGAGGTGGACCAAAGGGAAAAGTGTTATCAAATCAGATGCACCAAATTTGAACTCCTTTGACCAGACAGAATAAACTGAAGGAATTACCTAGATAAACGAGGCTTCTTAAAAAACTTTACAGAATTTTCCAACACAGAATATGCTACAACATCTGGCAGTGATTTCCTGTTTAACACGTAATCGAAAACTTCATATGCTTCAGCCACTTTCTAATCCCTTACCCACAGTGCTTGTGGTTCAAACTTCATACAAAGGTTAAGAAAAAAAAGTACAATTGCAACATATTGACAACAGTTTAACCAAAAAGTTCAAGTATGAAAACAAAATGTAAGATTTTTATTCTTACGCAATTACTGGTCAACTATATGTGGGACTCAAACTCACACAATGTAGACTGATCAGCAATCAAAAATTAGAAATTCCAACTAGATAGGTCTATTCCATTAAGCATGCCAGAAAAGCATCAGTAATCAAATAGATGACAAGGAATTACCTTGGATGAGGTGGACCAAAGGGAAAAGTGTTATCAAATCAGATGCACCAAATTTGAACTCCTTTGACCAGACAGAATAAACTGAAGGAATTACCTAGATAAACGAGGCTTCTTAAAAAAACTTTACAGAATTTTCCAACACAGAATATGCTACAACATCTGGCAGTGATTTCCTGTTTAACACGTAATCGAAAACTTCATATGCTTCAGCCACTTTCCCTGCTCTACAAAGTGCCTTAAGAAATGCCGCATAGGTACCACTCTCAAGATAACCCTTGACCAGAAAGAATAAACTGAAGGAATTACCTAGATAAACGAGGTTTCTTAAAAAACTTCAGAGAATTTTCCAACACGGAATATGCTACAACATCTGGCAATGATTTCCTGTTCAACACGTAATCGAAAACTTCATATGCTTCAGCCACTTTCCCTGCTCTACAAAGTGCCTTAAGAAATGCCGCATAGGTACCACTCTCAAGATCTACTTCCTTTGACTTCAATACCTCATACAGCTTCAAGGCCTGATGTAAGTGCTGACACATGCAAAGGCCATGCATAAGGGTGTTGTACGTGCAACCATCGGGCTGACACACAGACTGTTGCATTTCCTCTAACAACGCAAGAGCTCCCATGGCATCGCCTTTTCTACACATCCCATTCATAAGTGAAGTGTAAGTAATGACATCGGGAGGATGCCCTGCTCTGACCATGAGCTTCAGAAACTTCTTGGCTTCATCCACTTTCCCAACTTTGGACAACCCAAATATGAGAGTATTAAATGTTACGACATCAGGCGCACACCCCTCTGCATCCATCTTCTTATAAATCTCCAAGGCTTCATTGGCCTTATTGATTTTACAGTAGCCCTTCATGAGGGTGTTGTATAAGAAACCATCCGGCTTGCACCCAGACTCCAACATCCCATCCAACAAATTTCTCGCTTCTCTCATATTTTTGCCATTGCAGAGAGCATCCATCAGAATACTATAAGTGACAATATCAGGCTTGCAATTTAGACCCCTCTTGCAGTTTAGACCCTTCATTTCCTCCAGAAACTTATATGCTCTGTCAATCTTCCCAGCCTTACACAAATGCCTGATGAGAAAATTGAGWGTACTCATATCTGGAGTAACAACATCTCTCACCATTTCACTAAAAATATTGCAGGCTTCCTCATCTCTGCCTGCATAACAGAATGCACGAACTAACAAATCAGAAGTGACATGATCAGGTGCACAACCATCTTCAATCATCAGATCTAGTATTTTTTCAATACGACCCACGTCGCCTAATTTGCTGGGTTCACCGAGCAAAACATTGAAAGTCACTGTATTTGGAGAGAACCCACCCTTCTCTTTCATGTGCTTAAGGAGGCTCAAAGCCTCTTCAACTCTTCCAGCCTTTGYAAACCCTTTAATCACTGTGTTGTGGGTAGGAGTGTCCGGGATRAAATTACTACGTRCCATCTTCTCATACATTCGCTTGGCTTCAGAAACCCTGGTCTCATTCAAAAGTGCATTAATGACGTCTTTATGCGATGTTTTTCCATGTGGATCTCTGTRTTTTGATCCCCTTGAATCCTCCGAAGGCAAATTATTTGTTGGGTCATCGAAATAGGGTTCTGGAAGTGCCGAGAAAGGCGAGGAAATGGCTCTCTTTAGGGTTTTGTGATATATTTTTACAGGGTATATAGAGCTAATTCGTGCCATACTCAGCTTTTTCTCGTGCTTTTCCCCGCTATATTTATTCAAATTATATCAGAAATCCGTAGCGAACCTCTCAGAGAAGTGATTATGTGACGCTTTGCTTGACTGATAGCTCGTTCGGCCCTTCGCCCATGGTTCTCTCCCCGCCTAAGAAACCGAGTTGAGGTTTATGGGAGGGTTTAGAAGCCTCTTCCCACTCAATGCCTTTCGCCGTAGTTCAATAAATACGTTTTTTCTATTAACGAAAGCTTTGTCACTTCATTGGAAGCTCGAGCATTGGCATTTACCCAACTTAACATTTTTGCCCAAAATATTGGAAAATAAACCACTCCATTTTTTGTCCGAAGGGAAATTGAAACACTTGGGCATGTTGTTCGGGGATTATTTTCACTGCTCTTTATCAATTTATTTATTTTTAAATATATTTTATCAATTTATTTATTTTAAATATATTTTTGACAGGTGGAATTGGTAACTTGGGGGTTTATATTTGAGTGACATGAGGTCGAGTTTCGACTGTTACCACTATAGCTAAACCAAGTTTGAACCAGCAAAATTGCCAGAAATGCCTTAACAATACACTTTATCACAAACTCATCTACATCTCTAAAAAATTGTCACTAGGTGTATTGAAAATTTAACTCATTGTTGATTGTTGATACTGAAACTACTAGTATTCTAGTATTAAATCATAATTTAATTGATAATTGTA